>JACTAT010000225.1:146048-221048 GCA_014526335.1 Chrysaora quinquecirrha
TCATTTCTAATAATGTTTAACGGAAAACAATAAAAATATCCAAATTATTGTATAAAGCGGTACTCTAAATCAATAGGAAATAATAAGTAGATGTTGCTATAAGCAAATTCGTTACGACAACCTAATCCAAGTTTTGTGTTAATTATTATTTTCTCTCGAATTTCATTTATTTCTTTGTTTTGTAAGCATCTTTTTCGACATTTGTAATCTGTTGACATTACTATACTTAGCAGCAAATATTTTGCCCTGTTAAAAGTTGGAGTGTGCCACTTTCCTAATAAAATTTTGACCCCGAAATTCATGAAAATTATAAAAAGTATACCCCCAAAGTTCACAAAGAAATATGAATATGACACATAGAAATACTCAAAAGTCTTTTTCTAGAATTATACAGCTGAAATTTATTCGGCAGTTGTTGTGAATTTATCAAAATTGATCATCTTAGCAAAATGATACTCCCAAGTTTGTAATTTAAGCAAATTTGATACCCCAAAATTTGTTTTCTACCCTTAACAAGGTGCTGTCGGAAAACTTCATTGTTATGCAAATTACTTTTATGAGGACGTTCGAGAAACGTGACTGTCTAGACAGAACTTGCGATTAGAGAACTTCAACTTGCGATCAGAAAATAGCTTTATTCTTAGTGATCTTACTGAACAGAGAACTCGTGATTAACAAGAGATAAGTGAATACAATTTTTATACTTTAGCTTCTGCTGTTTTGTTTGTTGGTTATTTAGTAATATTTCGTGTTTTTGTCATGTCTTGGCGTGATATCTTTGTTGTCTAGTCTAAATTGCGATATTTGCCTTTTCACCCTCCATTTTGTGGGAATTCTTTCCTAATTTACCACAACGTGGCACCTCCGACGAGACTGTTTATCATTTGTGACTGTGATTATATCGAACATTCGTATTTGGGGGAGTGAATTTGCAGAAAAAGTATGGCAACAACGAGAGGAAAAACAAAAGAGCTTGAGTCGGTTAGGCCGTCTGACTCTGACGAATCAAATGTAAACAAACAGGAACTTGCATCGAAAAGATCATTAATCCAGTCTGTATTGAAGAAATTAACCTATTTCGACAAATCGACAAAAGAAATCTTATTTCATGGGAGAAATGAGCATTTAAATCGCCAAAGAAAGCTTCTTGCATCGAAGATCGAGGAGTGTCTGGATTTGATTCAAGATGTCCAAGGAATTCTAATCGAGGAGGATGAGTCAGAAGAGACAATCGATGGATGGACAAAAGAAATGAAAGTATTCTTAGAACCTTTTGAACTTTCACTAAGTGAAATAGAGTCATCTTTGTCTACCATTGAAGAGGAAAACAAACAAAAACAGAGAAGCGAACAAATTGAATTTGAGACCCAAATAAAAGCAAGGCTGAGGGTAGAAGAAGAGAAAGCTGAAGCTGCAAAGTTGCAACGCCAAGAGAAATTTGCCATAGAGCTAGAGAAGAAAAACTGGAACTAGCAGAAGGAAAAGAATTCAAACAAAGCTGCCTGACTTGCAAATATCTAGGTTTCAAGGGACACATCTTGACTGGGTTAGGTTTTGGAGCTTATTTGAGACACAGATTGACAAAGCTCCAATTGGAGATGCCGCAAAGTTTTCCTACCTGAAAGAACTAGTCATTCCCAAAGTTCGGGCTACAATTGAGAAACTCCTGTGGACAGTGAGGGTTATGAAAGGGCAAAATCAATGCTAAAGCAAAGATATGGTGACATTGCTGAGGTTGTCAATGCCCACATACAAAAGATCATGAGCTTGCCAACTATACATGGAACAACAAGACCAAAGATTCATGAATTCTATGACGAGCTACTTTGCCATGTTCAAGCTTTGGACACTCTGGGAAAACTGGGAAATGTGACAGGAAATGTGCGTCTAACATTAGACAAACTTGAGGGCATTCGTTCAGACATCACAAGGACTGATTCAAAATGGAAAGAGTGGGATTTCCACAAGTTACTTGAAGCACTAAGACACTGGATCGACAGGAACCCTCTACAGACTGGTGACAGAGATACTAGACAACAGCCAAGAGACTTCAAAAGAGAGAAAGCATTTCCAGCAAGAGACCAACCAAAGCCAAAGACATGCGCATTTTGTGACAAGAGCGACCATAAGTCTTCAGAGTGTGAAGCAGTGACCACAATAGAAGAGAGAAGAAAGATCTTGAGTAACAAGAGATTGTGCTTTAATTGTACAGGGGAAAAGCACAGAGCTAACGAATGTAAGAGCAAAATCAATTGTCAAGTGTGTCAAAAACGCCACCATACTTCCATTTGTGACAAAAAGCAAAGAGAACCAGGGATGACAGCAGCCAATGATCAAAACGTGATTCACCCAGTTGTAGTAGTCCAAGTTGAGGGCATAAAATGCAGAGCACTTTTGGACACTGGATCAAGCAGTAATTACATGTCTTCAACGTTAGTGAAACTTATCAACAAGAGCCCAGTGAGACAAGAGCACAAATCAATTGAAACTCTGCTAGGAATAACCAACAGAAAAGTAGATGTGTATGATGTTGAAATAAGTGACACTTCGAAGAAGTTCAGCATGAGATCGGAAGTCAATGCAGTTGAGAAAAAATGTGTTGCTCAGCTTACCAAACCCAAGGTATGCTAAGATCATCAGTGCCAAAACACACCTGAATGGGGTCGAAATGGAGGATGTTGCAACCAAAGATATCCTGCCCGTTCATATGATACTAGGGACAAGTGCCTACTCCTATATCAAGACATCTGAACCTCCAAGAGTTGGGAAAGCTGGTGAAGCTATAGCAGAAAAAAACATCCTTCGGATGGGTGATTATGTCACCTGGAAGAGAAGAGACCAATTCAGCACTTATGTTCACAAGAACCTCTAATGATGATTTTATGCAATTATGCAGTCTGGATGTGTTAGGCATTGAAGACAAGCCTGAGGGGGATCAAATGAGTGTTTATCAAGAGTTCAAAGAACAGCTCATCCAAAGAGAAGATGGGAGGTACGAAACTTCTCTCCCATGGAAAGCAGCACATCCGCCACTTCCAAGCAACGAGAATGTGGCTAAAGCTAGGTTTAATTCTTTGATTCGTCGTTTAGACAAACAGCCAGCACTACTTGAGACTTATCACAACATTATTCAGGAGCAGTTGAGAGAGGGAATCGTGGAGGAAGCACCAAAGATAGCTGTAGGTGCTGAACACTATATTCCTCACAAACCAGTTGTCCGAGCAAACGCTCAATCAACGAAAGTACGCATAGTCTATGATGCGTCTGCAAAAGCAGATTCCCAGTCTCCTTCACTGAACGAGTGTTTGGACATCGGTCCTCCACTACAGCGAAAGATCTTGGACATTCTCTTACGATCAAGATTCAAGCCAATATATTTGGCAGGGGACATTAAGCAAGCGTTTCTACAAATTGTTATCAAGCAAATAGAAAGAGATGTGCTGAGATTCATTTGGATAGAAGATCTTCAGAGCAAGAAACCTATCATTTATCGGGTGACGAGAGCTATGTTTGGGCTAGGCCCAAGCCCCTTTTGCTTGGGGAACTTTAGAGCAACATCTTGAGAAGTTTGCAGAGCAGTATCCGGAATGTGTACAAGAAATAAGAGATGGTATCTACGTCGACGATATCAATCTTGGTGGAAACAACTATAGAGAGACTAGAGAACTTAAAGAGACATCAGTGGCAATTTTCAAAGCAGGAAAATTTGAACTTCACAAATGGCACTCGAATGATAGCAGACTCGACGGAGAAACTATTGACCCTGAAGAAACAACTTTTGCAAAGGAAAGTTTAGGTACCAAAGGTACAGAAACTAAGCTTCTAGGCATTGCATGGGAAAAGAAAAGTGATATACTTGCTATCAAGTTTCCAGAGAGTGAGCCAGCGGCAACAAAGCGTATTGTATTGAGTACAATAGCTAAAGTTTACGACCCTATGGGCATAGCTTCGCCTTTGTTGTTAACAGCCAAAGTCATATTTCGAGATATATGCGAAAGGAAACTTTCTTGGGATGCAGAACTACCATATGACTTAAAGAATCGTTGGGAAAAATGGTTAAAGAGCTTACCTGAACAAATGGCAATTCCAAGATGCTTGACGGCAAAGAAAGAGCCTATAACAGCTATTGAGCTACATGGATTCTCTGATGCCAGCATCTTAGGATGCTGTGCCACAGTCTACGCTGTTGTTCATCAAGGAGATGCTATTACTCAAGGCTTGCTAGTGGCAAAATCTAGACTAGCAAAACGAGACTTAACAATTCCAAGACTGGAATTGGTAAGCTGTCACATGACGAGCAATTTGTTGGACAACACAGCTAAAGCACTCACTCAGTACCCGATATCAGGAATTTATGGTTGGACTGACTCAACAGTTTGTCTATACTGGCTTCAAGAAAAGGGAAAATACAAACAGTTTGTAGGTAACAGAATCAAGAAAATAAGCGAGAAAGGTTTCATTTGGAGACACGTGCCTACAAAGGAAAACCCAGCAGATACAGGCAGCAGAGGAGGGAGCAATCTGCAGGATAATGAGAAATGGATGCGAGGGCCTTCATGGCTGAGTGAAGTAAACAAATGGCCCGAAATGATTGTTATCAGAGTAGATGATGATTCAGAGAGAGAAAAGCAACCAGTAAGAGAAATCCTACAAGTAGCAGTTGAAAGAGAGCCAGATGAAATCGATGAATTGCCGAAGAGAAAGAGCTGGTGGAAAGTCGTGAGAATATTAGCTTGGATAAAGAGGTTCTCAAAGAACTGTAAGAAAGAGCAGAGAATCAAAGGTCCCTTGTTAACTGAGGAAATTCAAGATCAAATAGATTTCCTTGTTAAAAGAGCCCAACAAGACGTAAAGGGAACGCTGGAGTTTAAAAATGACAGTGAAAGGTTGAACCTAATTGAGAATGAAAAGGAATCTACGAATGCAGAGGTAGAATACAGGAGTATATCCTACTTACCTTCCTTTTCGTCACGTCATTTCAGCAAAGCTCGTTGAACATGCTCATCTACAAACCCTGCACGGGGGAGTATCTCTTACGATGGCAAAGGTTCGTGAGCAGTATTGGATTCCCAAGCTACGCAGCATTACAAAGAGAATTCGAAAAGATTGTCACGGTTGCAAAAGATTTCAAGCAACAGCTGCACCTGCACCTCCACCTGGAAACCTACCACGGAAAGATCTGAGGAAACATGCCGTTTGACGTTGTGGGAGTCGACTTTGCAGGTCCAATCAAGACAAAAGGTAAATCAGACGGCAAAGCCTTCATTATCCTTTATACCTGTGCATTAACACGAGGACTGCACCTTGAACTCTTACCTAATGCAACTTGTGAGCAGTTCTTGTTGAGTCTCAAGCGATTCATAGCAGCTAGAGGCAGGCCGTCAAAATTCATTTCAGATAATGGGAGCACATTTATTGCCGCCTCAAAGTGGATAAAAAGGGTGAGAAAAGGCGAAAAGCTTCAAGATTATCTGGCAAAGGAAGAGATTCGATGGCAGTTCAATCTTAGCCGTGCCAGCTGGTGGGGAGGAATGTTCGAACGAATGGTGAGCATCGTTAAGTCATCATTATACAAGGCAATCGGTTCTGCGAAATTGACATTTACAGAGTTACAGGAGGTTCTTTTAGACATACAGATAGTACTCAATAACAGGCCACTATCTTACTGCGAGGACGATGTAGAGTTACCAACGCTTACTCCGAATATGCTAATTTTGGAAAAGCTAATCACATGTTAGATGAAGATCCATCGCAAATCGTTGAAAGAGATTTGCGAAAGAGAGCAAAATATCTAAAAGATGCAAAGATGCAGTGTGGAAGAGATGGGACAGAGAGTACTTACGGGCACTTAGAGAGAGACATAGTGCTATTCACTTAGAGAAAGAAGCGAATATGAAAGAAGGAGATGTAGTAATGATTAAAGGCGACGAGAAGAACCGAGCACATTGGAAGATAGGGATTATTACTAATCTGATATCTGGAAGAGATGGAATCGTTCGTGCAGTTAAGTTGAGAGCCGGGAAGTCGTCTTTGGAGAGACCGATACAGTTCCTCTACCCACTTGAATTACACTGTGATGAGGAAGTGAAGAATCGTGCTTCTACGCAACTGGATGCGAGAGCTCAGGAATTTCGTCCTAAGCGGAGAGCAGCAGTTGAAGCGAGTGATAACATCAAAGGAACATTTGAATATGAGGAAGAATATAACATTTGAACTTTATCTTTATAACTTTATATTTGACCCTTCGGACTCAAATATGGGGAGGTGTCGGAAAACTTCATTGTTATGCAAATTACTTTTATGAGGACGTTCGAGAAACGTGACTGTCTAGACAGAACTTGCGATTAGAGAACTTCAACTTGCGATCAGAAAATAGCTTTATTCTTAGTGATCTTACTGAACAGAGAACTCGTGATTAACAAGAGATAAGTGAATACAATTTTTATACTTTAGCTTCTGCTGTTTTGTTTGTTGGTTATTTAGTAATATTTCGTGTTTTTTGTCATGTCTTGGCGTGATATCTTTGTTGTCTAGTCTAAATTGCGATATTTGCCTTTTCACCCTCCATTTTGTGGGAATTCTTTCCTAATTTACCACAATTTGATTTCATACATTAATGATGACAACAGGGGTAGAAAATGTTGTCAGCCAATTGCCGATTTTTAAGAAGCCAATCACAGAGCTCCATTCTAGCGAGCTTTGCTTTGATTCTTCTAAAAAAGAAGTTGCGGCGAACGAAACAAAATAACATATCTTAACTTTCTATCTAAGCCCAGCCATGCTCTTAACCATTGAAAGCCAAAGAGAAAGAGAGGTTCAGGATATTGCACACATGTTTGAACATCCACTACTGTTTTTTCTAAGCAACTCGACATGACCATTTGTTTAAAACAGTTTTTCATTATCATCGTAATGGTAGACATTTTCAATAATGGAATCCTATCCGCGTCAATAGACTGGAATTATGGTCATTTCGGAAGTAGTAGTGCAGCAAATTTTACTTCAAACTCGCGTTTTATTCGAATAAAAGCAAAAGACAGGATTCAAGTTCCATCATATCTTCTCAAGGAGGCACTTAATAAAGTATTTTCATGTTTTTGAGTTGCTTGCATCTGGTTTCATGAATTTATGAGACATTTTCAACATTTATTGGCGCAGATTCACTCTCTTTTCTTCCAGTTTTCGCGAAATTGTAGCAAACATTGCTGTACTGCCTCTGGGCGGCACTGGCGGTTCCGGTCGTTGCATGCGGAGAGGATTTCCTTAGTAGAGATGTCTACCATTCTCCAGAATATGCCGCACCGACCCATACCTCTTTGGAAAGGTCTATTTAGGATAATAATGGAAGACTGCATACATCTTTTTGCAGCTGGCCTGCCTAAAAGGTTTGTCCAAAATTTCTTCGAAAAATAACCGGCCTCTGTTCTTAGACCAATTCATTTTATGCTTATTGAGTGGTCCTCTTGGCATGTTGACTATGTGTCTTTTGTTTTTGTACCTGCATTCAAGTCTTAATCTTCAAGCTTAATGAAGCCACATACTTGCGTACAATGAATATGTACGTGATCTCTCAATGGAAAAGTGTCTTCATTTTATTGACTGCATCAGTTGTTTAAATTTGTATAATTCAGATAAAAACTCAACAAATTGTATTTGCTTACCAAAGAAACAACGAGTGCGTTCACAATATCCTTCAAAATTTTTTTGCTATACCATTCTGCCTTTTTTGAAGAATGCTATTTATTTCTGAGTCCCGAATGTATGCGTCACATGTCGAGAGCTGAGATTTCTAGCTGCAGATTTCAAACATGTAAAAGACTTGAAACTATAGACTCTCTTAAACTCTCTCACAAACCTTTTGTACATGTCTTGCCTGTGTAGCCATATGGACATGTGCATGAAAAAGATCTCCCCGTGATTACACACCTACCTCCATCCTGACATGGGTTAGAAGCGCATGGATAACCTAAATGAAAAAGAAAAACAGACTCTGATACAATAATTTCTAATAATATTTAGCGAAAACCAACAAGAATATCGCTATTATTGTATATAGCGGCACTCAAAATCAATAGGAAATAAGAAGTAGATGATGCTATAAGCAATATCGTTATGACAACCTAATCCGAGTTTTGTGTTAGTTATTATTTTCTATCGAATTTCATTTGTTTCTTTGTTTTGTAAGAATCTTTTTCGACGTTTGTAATCTGTGGACATTACTATACTTAGCAGCAAATATTTTGCCCTGTTAAAAGTTTGCAATGCCCCGAATCCTTGGAAACGATCCTCATTATAAAGTAATACAACGAATGGCTTCAATTGATTTGAATATGAGTACAGCGCTACATGATTTTTGTCATCGTGTTTTACTTATACATCGCAAGACATAGTAGTAACGAAGAAGCCACATTCATTCGTAATGCAAATAATGAAGAAGATTTTCTTTACTCACGTTCAGTGCATAATGCTCCTCGATATCCCAATCTACACTTGCAAACAAAAGATCTATGTGTAGTAGTACAAGTACCTCCATTGCGACAAGGATGGTTAGCGCATGGATTTACTAAAGCAAAAGAAAAATTGAAATTAGTCACTCGGATAACAAAAATTCTTGATTTAAACAGTAGATGCTGGCGATTCCGTCTGTGTACAAAAATATTTAAACCATAATTGAAAATTTCCTTCTTTATGCTTCAAAATTTAATATCCATTTTACGTCCGGATGACATATCAAAAGGGTGTTCGTGGAACGCATGTATGCATAGACGCTAATACTGACGCTTTTCCTGCTAAAAACGTAACAAAAGATACTAACCACACAACCAATAAAGATAACCACAAATACTAGGTAGTAAACTTTAAAGTCTCAGTAAGTTTTGTCCTTAGTGGGCATCATTTACAAAATCCAGTTACTTGCCAAAAACATCCATTAGCAACGAATTTTAGTGAAGCGCAGTGGAACAATGCTCTTGTTTCTTGGGCAAAGGGTTGTGAGTTTGATCTACGAGGCAGGAACATTCTAAAATCAAGTTTTTCGAAAATAAAGATTTGACACCATGATTGTCTCGCAAAAAAGCCGGTTCCGGAGGGCTTCCAAAAAAGGTTTGGCTACAATATTACAAAATATTGCTCAGATTTACTTTGATGAGTTACCAGTTACTGTGATGAGTTGGTTTGCAAAATTTTTTATTGTTCTGCTTGTTCGAAGAGCTCAAAGTTGGCCTTTCCGAGAAAATACAAAGGCTTTTTTTACTTTCATTTACAATTATGGGACAAGATGATTACAAGGTTAAGAAATTGAAAGAAGAGAAGGGCCGCAGGAACACATTTCTGCCCGAAAATAGCAAGTCAACTCAATTCCTGTTAAACAAACGCTTATAGCGGCAAAAGGGTATAAGATATATGAAAAAAACCCGCAAATTGGAAATCAGGGCCCCAAACTACCTCTTTTTCAGAAATAAAAAATTCTGACTTAAGGGACCATTTAATTAACTGCAAGTTACCTTTGCAAAATCCACATGTCTTTTTACAATTTTTATTCATGTACTGAAAATGGCTGGCACAATATCCTTTGCGTTTATAATAACGACACAATCTTCTTTCATCTTTACAAGTGTCAGCACCTTAAAGAGAAACGAGTGAATTTCGAAAACGGCTATCTTGCTTGAAGTATAATGATCATATTGCCAAATTCAGGGCAAATATTGCAGCCGGCGTGTGTGAATTTCGGCTGCCTTTACCTGTGTTGTTGGGACGATTAATAGAAACGCACAAGGAAAAAAAAATTCGGGGAATATCCCATCGACGAATATTTATGATGACTATTAACTGGGCGGAATTTAGGAGTTTTCGAATCTGTCCACATAAAAAGAAAAGGCTAGCTCTGTGTACGCAGAACACTTGTTTTCTCGCTTGAACTATCCAATAAATCCTATTGGACTTCCAGCTGCACCCAACAAGCTGATTGGTGTTCAAAACACAAAGCCAACTCAACGCTACTTCCTAATTGGTTCTTCCAATATTGTAACTGTTCAAAACCTAGGTTAACACTCTTATAACCATAGTTGAGCTTTGTGGCATTCGGAAGCACATTGAAGAAGACTCAAAGTGAAGTTTCTAAATTGGGATCATTATGAAACTTTTTCTGATCAACTCCTACTACGCAGACCAATATAATCGATTAGCATATTTCTGCTTTGGTTGGCACATGGAAATGTTTTTTTCGATTTTTCGATTTAAAAATCAGAAGGGAAAAATTTGGATAATTTTACAATATTCACCTAGCTGGATTGAATGGTCGAACTAAAGCCCTGGGAAAATAAACTGAATATCACTGAACGGCCACTGAACATTTTCCGCTATGTTCAGTTCCGAGTGGCCAAATGAACTCAAAATCTCACTGAAAATTTGCTTAAGTTTTTCAATCTCTTTTTAATGCAGTTATTTATGGAGCAAAATTCGAAATTTCTAATTTAAAAATTGACAAGGTTGCTGCCAATAAAATGCGTATATTGGATAAATAGTCATTGTTTGTTCAGCTAAGTGGCAAAATATTCATGAACATATCACTGAAGAAATTTCGTTCACCCAAAATGATTCCGATCAAACATTCCCCGAACAATGTTCAGTGACTGAACAAGGTGGTCAAATGAACTGTTTTTTTTCACTGAACTTCAATTTTAGACGATGAAAGCCTTATTCTAAATCCACAAAATTAATTGCAACAGTGTGTTAGGACTCTTTATAGCATGTTAAACAGTGTGGCTGTTTTTCTTGCGCCTATGTGCGGTTCCTTATTATTTCCAAGGCGGAAAATTTTGTTCAAGTAGTGTTCCGAGGGTTTTATCGCTTTATACATAAATTTACATAAATTAAGGACTTACTTCTTACATTTAAAGTAAACAGAATAAATAAATACACCTATGAATAAAATGATAAATAGCATTTATAATTGACAATATATTTTCACCTTTGCAAAAGCCGCAAGTCTGCTTGCAAGACTTTCTCATTACATTTCTAAATCTATGACCATGTCTGCAGAACCCAAATAGTTTCCAATTTTTGCAAACGCTGCTTATTTGCTCATCTTTGCAGCCTGGAAGAAAGTAAGGCGTTTATAGCTGATAAAGACCATGATGACTTTTCAATGGTTTATTAGTTTTTATGCCGTTACCAAATCCTTAGGAAAGCATTTTTCAAGCAAATTACATCCATCTGGTCGATATTTTGCGTTACCACATTGGGTTTCTACTTTCTAACCCTATTCAGTACGGGGGAGGGATTTTTGACCCCTCCCTAATTGTTTATCGCAGATTACTCGTCCGAGGAAACAATTAGAACGCTGAAACTTCTTGACTTTCCTAATACTTATCAGGCCATTGTTCTGTGGAAAAAATTTGTCCATAGATATTTGCCACGTGATAATCTTATGCCAAATTTAGATTCCGATAGCGAGAAAAATCGGTTTATCGGCCAAAAAGTCATCAGACAAAACTGTATTCAAGCAGTACTGAAAGTGACAGAAGATCACGAGCAATAATAAAGCTATCGTCAATTATAAGAATATATACCCAGTGAATTACTAAAGAAAGTAATTACCAAAACTTTATAATGGATAAAGAGTCTTGCCTGCCGCAAATCTTCGAAAACTTTAACCAGGTAAGCTTCAACGTTACAAACATCTCTTGTAGAAAAGTCAACGTCCTAACTGCTTTTTTCTCAAAACAATCAAAACTCTAAACTATGTAATGACAAAAGAGGATGTAAGGAAACCAGAAATGTTACTGCATCAGCAGTATCTACACGCTCAGCTCAAAGAAAGTATCCTTCAAGAAAATGATCCTGACTTCAATGTGATCGCGAATAGAAAAGTGACCAGAAGATAGCCTTGATTTTTAAATCAGTTGGACAACTGAATATGGTAATCAGTTATTAGAAAAGCTGGTCAATCTGCCTCTCAACAACACTCGACATGTCCGAATCAATCAAGTTGCACACCATTTGTATTTTTAGACCTGTCTTTTTCAGGCCCAACAAGAGGGTTATGTCATTAGATTGGCAATCTTCAAATAATGCTGAATTCTTCAAGTTACCAACTGCCGATTATTAGCAAGCAGAATGCACGTGCGTCGTGCGAAGAAAGAATGATGACTCACTCACAGACCATTTGTCTTCCAGGTTGCTCTTTGGAATCTCAAACCTCAAGTGCGATGTAGTGTAAGCAATACAGCAGTACCTGGTTTATTATTATTCCCCATTTGGTTCTTGTCATATTCGGAAAACGGGCAGCTCCCGTCTTGGTTGGTGGATCGGCCGCCCCCGTTCAAGCGAAATGGTCTACAAGTATAGAAACTTCAACATCATCACCATCAGATTCTTCATTTCAATTTCATCAAGTTTCAGTTTTACATCGTCCTCAGCACCTACATCGCCCAGCATCACAGCATTCTTCCTACATAGCGACGTGGTCCTGTTTTTCTACAAGGTATGGTTATTGGGCTAAAGCTTACGTGGTTTACATTTGGTAATATTTTGCCTTAGGAATGATTTCAAATTTATAAAATTAGTATAAGGGTTACATTGTGTTCGCCAAACCGGTAATATATCACATATATATCATATAAAACCGTGTTCGCAAGTTACCTCTCTGAGCCGGTCGAACTTTTTTTTTTCGTGATGCTCCAGACGGATCTATATCTGATTTCTTGACATGAGTATTTCTCTTCATTGGATCATCCCTTGTTCCATATAATACCAAGGACCATTTCAGCAGTTTGCCTGAAACAGAGTTTAATTAGTACTTTGCTGCTCAATCGATATTTATAAAAGCAATCATGAGTATTCCCTACTTGAAAAAGTACTCTAAAGCAGCTTAATTGCAATCAACTTCTTACAGATACTTGGAAATATTTTTACCGCATTCCAGCAAAGTTTTTATCTGAAAAGTGTTTGGTTTGCTAGCATCAACTATGAATGATCTTTTGGAAACATCATGAAGAATAAAGCTGCTGTACGCTAATTACATGCTATTTTTTTACCATTAAGGGCGTGTTTTTTTGGTCACGTTCCGTTTTCAGCAGACGCCTTCTTTTTTCGGTAGATGTCGAAACGTATTTTTTTGGCACCGTCTTCTAAAAACGGCAGGTTTGGCAGGCCTCCAAAACCTTCTGCCCCCGAAGCTGGAAGGTTTCGCAGACATCGCAAGGAATCTCGTTCTGAATGTTGAACCTTTAGAGGTGATGTAATCTTCAAACAAAGCTGTTCAAGTTGAAAATAATGCTGCATAAGATAATTTAGAACGAAATGTTCACTCAGTTGCTCTATCAGTTTATTTACTCCCCTCTGTGTCACAGTGCATAACAAAGAAAGCGCTGACTATGACGTTTGAAATGTTTTGCAATTTCGCGGGCAACCCTTTAGAAATCATCGGCATCCCTTACGAACGGCGCATGCTCAAACAAGTTTCACAAGTGTGGCAACCAAGGAAAAGAACGCCTTGTTCGATCTGCCTACGATTTTCGGCAGCCGTGTTATTTTGGTACACGAAACCTTTTCCTGCCAAATCTACAGTTTTCAAAATTCGGAGAGTCTGCCAAAAGCAGAAGGTAACCAAAAAAATACGCCCTAAGATGCTAAAAATCAGGGTCTAACAACGTGTCTTCACAAATCTGGTACAGGAATTTCGGGTAGAAGATACCAGAAGCTTTAGAGACATAAGAAGACTGGTTATGACTGCTTTAAACGAATTCGTAGATACATATGGCCTTTTATCACTCCTACCGAGTCTCCCCCGAGTCTTTCTGTTCCTCGAAGCTCTTTTCTTATTCACAAGTCGCATGTGAAATAACGTTCGAAATTGGCAATGTTGTGCCAAAAAATATAGATATTCCTAAATATACTTCAATTTTTCTCAAATCAATGAAAATATTGGCCAACATTTTTGCAAACACTTTTTGAGTGACAACATGTTGTTCGTCAGGGCAATATGGCTAAAGTCTATAGCAAACATTGGCAATACGTTGGTCAACGATTTTTGCTGTTAAACAGTGGCGGAAATAAAAGGAGTTGTGGGGGGTCGAACAAGTTTGGAAAGTTTGGAAAGTTCAGCAAAAAATAAATTTTTTTCAGTGACGGTAGGAAATTTAGGCCTCTTGGCCCTACCAGGCCGAGTTTTGAATTTCCGCCACTGCTTGCGAAGTTTGCTTAGAACGGTTCGCGCTCTGCATTATAAAAATTGAAAATAATTTACCCTCCTGCGGAATGTGCGGCGTCACACTGCGAAGTTTCATTTTCCAAATGCCTTTTGGATTTTCACCCCAATAGTGCAGTGATAAGATAGATAGATCATTTATTTCACTTCTCTTGTCATAGAAGCGTCCTTTGATAAATAAACAAAGACAATCATGAAACAATAAGTGGTAGACAACTTACGTTGTAAATGAATTGCTCTACCCACACAGAAAGTAGCTTTGATGAAAGAAACTAAAAAGCTTTCCGTTTATTCACCTTAAATAAATAAGTTGAAAAATTTAAGAAATGAGGAGATTAGAATACAATGGATCAACAAACAATGGGCAGATAAAGATGGTATAAAGAAAGATTTTCAAGCACTGATTCTATTACCTGATCGTAGGAAAACTGAATGTGTACCACTAGGGCTCTCTATTTCAATTTCAAGATGTTTTCGTAATGTAAAATTCAATGAAACAATTATTTGAACATGCTCGAGAGCACCTATGCTGTTGTATTCTCCTCCGCATGACTCTGGCCAACTATTAAGATCTATGGACTTTCTAAGTGGCTTCACGTTATTGATACTGAAAGATAAAGAAAACCCAATTATTTTTTTCGATAAGGTCTGGTGTACGCAAGTTTAGTTTTTGCAAACTTACAGCAACTACACATTTTACATGATATTTGATCAGCTCATGGTCCCAATAGATGTTAATGTAGGAGGAATATAAATATAAGAAACAAAAAAGGAGGAATCAAACATTCGCACATGCAGGTTGATTTAGACCAGTGTTGGTGTGATTAATACTACTATGACGGAAACCATATAGAGATTGTTATTGTTGTGGTGGGTATTACTGTTCTAGGTTTGGGGCCGCTCAATAAGCAACTAGGGCTGAACTGGCCTT
This sequence comes from Chrysaora quinquecirrha, assembly GCA_014526335.1. Taxonomy (NCBI): domain Eukaryota; kingdom Metazoa; phylum Cnidaria; class Scyphozoa; order Semaeostomeae; family Pelagiidae; genus Chrysaora; species Chrysaora quinquecirrha. Next base: position 161,189 of record JACTAT010000225.1, read on the forward strand.
AACATTAAGCAACTTGAGAGCTCAATTGAATTACTGTAAGCAACTAAGAAGTCAAACAACCAAGCTTAGGTATTCTCTTTCTTGTGTTAGGAAATTGTTCTTCGTTCTTATGTTTTGCATCTTGAAGTTCGTTAGCTAGCGTTTTTCCTTTTACTGTCTCCCAAAAGTCATGTTGTATGCCTAACAGATGACGATTTTGACCCGCGAAGTCAGGGGTGGTTAGTAGGTACAAAAAATGTTAAGCAACGTTTAAGCAACTTTGAGGGCTGAAATGTCTAAAATTTTAAGCAACTTTGAGGGCTGGACGAAAATCACGTTGCTTATTTAAAAAAAGTGTACTGTATTGCAAAAAATTTGTATTATATCGAAAGTAATGATTATGCTAATTTAGAAGGTCGAGTCTGCTAGCTACGATATCTCTGTTTGGGACAGGTTGTCGCAAATGAATTTCTCACGATGACGATAATGCATCCTTATGGATTTTTTGTAGGGAAGAGCTAGCAGCAGTCAACGTATAAGCTACTGTAGATGCGGGCCCTTTTACTGGAAGTAGCAACCCTGGATATTCGTTGCCAGTCCGCCTCTGCTAGTACTGAAAAATTTTTAGCCAAGAAACATTTCACCCCAGCCTGCTAAATATTTCATTGCATTTACTGTGTTGTGCCCACTCTAAAAATTTTTGTGACATGGAGATAAATTGAAAAGCCACAAGCATCCAAATACGATCGATAAATGGGTTTAAACATCATTCAGATAAAGTAACTATGTCACTAATATAGAAAGATATTCAAGAAACCTGTAAGAAACTTTCAGTACTCAAAATCTGAAAATTTCAAGAAACTTTCAGTACTGGATCAATTTTTTAGTTTCTGATAAAAAAGATACGTGTAACCAATCTCTTGGGGATGAGATAAGTCAATGTCTTTGTTTATAGTGCTCTGGACGTGCTAGAGTGCTCTGGACGTTATAAATGCAAATATTCATGATCTAGACCAAAGAAATCGTTTAAAGAATGCGATTTATTGATTTTATAGAGATGTCTTCGTGTTACAGATTTTGACCATTTTTCTTTATAACGAAGACATTGACTTTGGTCATCCCCGCGGTTTATTCAATTTGTTTTCCTTGTTGTCTTGATCGTTGATCATGTTTCTTATGAGCGTATTTCATTGTATTCGATTTGGATATTGTCTTCGGTCTTCGGTCTTCGTTTTGTAGTTCTTCGTTCTTCGGTTTTCGTTTTGTAGACTCCTTCTAGGTTTGCGTGACATCTGAAAGTCTAGGATTGCTTTTTTGACATGTGATTAAACCATGTCATAAAGAAACTCCCAAAATATTTCAGACTCGTGACGTTTGGTTTGCTCTTTCGCCATATCTCATAAAGAACATCCTAAACTAAACCTTTAAAAGATTCCCGAGCAAAAGAAACCTTTGCAATCCTGTGCTGGAAGGCAAGTTGATGTTTTCATTTTAAAATAAGACTTTTGTTCTTTTTTGAAACTTTGCTTCCATTGTGACAAATTTACCCAACTGAATATGAAATATCTACATAATCTTTGTCTCATAGCCTAGTGCTCAAACTGTATGAGATATACTGTAAAAACGAGTTAAAACTGGTAAATTTCACTTCGGACGCCCAATTGAAAGATACATACTATTCTTCATTGCTGAAGTCAATTTTGCAACTCAATTGAGGTCCAGCATTATGTTAAAACCAGTGTTTTAACTATGATTGCGTGAGTAAAAACGACAAGGATTTCAAATGAAGTATTTGTAAAACTTGACTTACTTACTACCAGAGCTTGCGACGGCGTGGCAGCGACAGGAGAAGACACAATGAAACTTCGGTTTTCTCTGTAAACACAACTCTTCTAAATACTTGTAATAACGGCAACGGCAATACTTCACGGCAAATATATAACGGCTTATCTTAACGGCTAAATTAACGACTTATTTAAACGACTGAATATACGGCTTACTTTTTACGGCTTTAACGTCTTAATCTTCTCGTCCATTTCACGTCTGCCTAAAAAGTCCAGAACCCCCTTTATATACCCCCAAGATACTAAAATTAACACAACACAAATAAGGTATAAGAAAGTCCAAAAATGGTACTTAATTGTTCAAACTGTCCAATCAATGTCTTCTTCATCTATTGCACCATCACTGATCACGATTGCACCACGACTGCGAAATTCTTTCAATAAATGCCATCACAATTATCCACAGGGAAGCGACGCTAGAAAACATTATAGCGCCTCCGCAATATAACATGGCTCCCCCCTTCGAGAGCAAGCCTCCTGGCTTGATATAAGAAGAGGTGTTATTTTGAAACAATAGTTTGCGGCGTAATTATATCTTCTGGACGAGTAATGGTAGGTTCGTCATCCGAGGCGTTGTTTGGTTGTTGTTCATTATCATTTTCATTGTCATCTTCTTGCTGCTCAGAGTCCGACGAAACGAAGCTATCAGCTGGTAAATCAATATCACGAAGATCTTGCGGCTCTGAGTCATTTGTTGACGCTGACGGTGGCTCGATCGGTCGATCTGCAGGATCACAATAAGGTTTTAGACGATTTGCATGTACGGGTACTGAAACCGGACGATTGTCAAGAGTTCGAAGCTTGAAGTGAACTGGCGAAAGTTTTGCGACGATTCGATAAGGACCATGATAATTATGCAGTAATTTGCGAGATAAGCCCTTGCGTTTTTTCGGAGTATAAACCCAAACACGAGAACCGATGTCGTAACTGACTGGAGTGGCATTGCGATCATAATAACGTTTCATATTCTGCTGAGCGAGCTGAGTATTCGACGTGACGATAGCTTGGGCTTCCTCAAGATTTTTCACGATCTGAGCGCGAAGATTGGAGACCGAAGTCGACAAATTTGAATCAGGAAGCAACAATGCAGCGTCGATAGGCAAACGTGGTTCGCGACCATAGAGGAGATAAAACGGTGACTCGCCTGTTGTAGCTTGCGGTGAAACGCGATAAGCAAAGAGAATAAGCGGCAAATGCTTATCCCAGTCTTTCTGATTGCTGCTTACGTACATGGAAAGACCTTCAGCGAGAGTGCCATTAAATCGTTCGACGAGACCGTCAGTTTGCGGGTGGTACGCTGTTGTATGCAAACGCCGCGTATTCATAATTTTACAAACTTCTTTTACGACCGACGAGAGGAAATTCGGTCCACGATCCGAAAGTAATGTGCGCGGAGCACCGTGTCTTGCAAGAATTTCGTTGACAAGTATTTCAGCGATTCGTGGAGCTTCTGTAGATGGAAGAGCAAACGCTTCGGGCCATCTGGTATAATAATCAGATAATACGAGTATGTACCGATTACCGTCGTGAGAAGCGGGAAACGGTCCGAGAATATCCATAGCGACTCTGTCGAATGCTCCTTCAACGGGGATAGGCAAAAGCGGGGCTTTGCGTTGTCCGCGCGGTATTTTCTTCATTGAACAATCGACGCACGATTTGCACCAATGCTCAATGTCTTTAAACATATTTGGCCAATAATAACGCAAACGAACTTTGTCATAAGTTTTGGTGATGCCGAGATGACCCGCAGTTGGATCGTCATGACAAGCTGTCAAAATTTCATGACGCAGGGCGGCTGGGATTACAACTTGAACGCAAAGTGATTTCGAACTACGGTTACCTGGACTCCAAAGATGACACAAAATTCCACGCTCATCCAAATAAAATGAGTCAATAGTTAATAACAGCGAACGAGCTTTCTTATCGTCAATAGGCAATGCTGCCGAGTCTAAATAATTGATAATATCTACAAGGTTACTGTCCTGACGCTGAAGATGATACACTGTGTCCAATGGAGGGCACGGAGAATCAATAATAGCAAGAGGATAACAAAGCGAAGTAACATTCGGAGATGGCTCATAACTGCGACGAGAAAGAGCATCGGCATTCCCATTAGTTTTCCCAGGGCGATGTAGAATTTCAAAATCGTACTGCTGTAACTGGAGTGCCCAACGAGCGAGACGACCGGTTGGGTCCTTAACCCTCATAAGCCATGACAAGCTACCATGGTCAGTGTGTACGATGAATTTTTTCCCAGAAAGATATGGCTGATAACGCTTTATACCGTCGACTACTGCAAGAGCTTCACGCTCTGTAGTGCTATAACGCTTTTCAGTGTCGCTGAGTTCACGACCACCATATGCAACGACTACTTCTTTGCCATCGACCACTTGTCCGAGAATGTAACCGACAGCAAACTGACTTGCATCAGTGTACAAATGAAAAGGCAACGTAAAGTCAGGGTACGCAAGAATTGGAGGAGAACATAAACGGGTTTTTAATTCAACAAACGCCTCTTCGCAATCAGGTGTCCATGCAAATGACACATTTTTACGCGTCAGATGATTCAACGGCGAAGCGATCTTTGCGAAATTATGAACAAAACGACGATAGTAATTACATAAACCAAGAAAACTGCGTACATCTTTTACTGAAGCAGGAGTTGGAAACGATTTTACAGCTTCGAGTTTGAGAGGATCAGGCGAAATTCCTTCAGAGGAAACGACAAAACCAAGATAATTCACTGAAGACTGTGCGAAACTACACTTGGACGGTTTAAGCTTCAAGTTAGCGTCACGAAATCGATCCAAAACAAGCTTAAGACGAGACAGATGTTCCTCAAATGAAGATGCGAAGATGATGACATCATCAATGTAAACAAGGCAAATTTTCCACTCAAGACCGTGTAGGATTCTTGACATAAGACGCTGAAACTGCGGAGGAGCATTAGTCAAGCCAAAACTGAGAACATTGAATTCATACAAACCAGCATGAGATATAAAAGCTATTTTAGATTGCGAATCGGGATGCATGGCTACCTGATGGTAACCCGATTGTAAGTCTAGCGTAGAAAAATACCTTGAGCCAGCAAGAGAATCTAAAGCATCGTCTATCCGTGGCAACGGGTAGCTGTCCTTACGTGTCACGGCATTTAACTTTCTATAGTCAATGCAGAAGCGAGTACTACCGTCCTTTTTCTTAACCAACACGACTGGTGAGCTCCATGGACTGGAAGAAACCTCGATTATCCCTTGATCAAGCATATCAGAGATGTGTTTTTCAATAATCTCCTTTTGAGACTGGGAGACACGATAGGGTGCTTGTTTGATAGGGGCTGCTGTTCCAGTGTCAATTTCATGCTGGACTAAAGTAGTATGGCCCAGATCAAGACTAGATGAGGCGAAGATATCAGAATACTCGTCAAGAACTGACAAAAGTTGAGCATTTTCAGTTTCAGACAACGTAGGATTTGGTAAACATCGAAAGAGACTAGCAGAGTTGGTCACAGGCTGAGCAGATTCAGAAGAATTTACAGGCACTGACGCAGTGTCTAAAGCGATGACTCTAGAATCGATCGAAGATCTACCATCAAGAGGAATTACCTCATCATCAGAAGATGTTTCGACAAACTTGCCAATGATAGTTCCTTTGTGAAGCAGGACTGGGTTATCTGAAGGATTCAGCATGCGAAAGGTCACAAATCCATCTTCACTAGGCTGGGATAAGGTTGGAGCCCTATGAGATGATAGCGATCTGAAAGCTTGAGGTTAGCGTCGATTAAGCCAATCACGGGCTCAGAAGGAAAAGATGACAAACAAGCTGGTATTATGACTTCACTATTTCCCTCGATAACAAATGTCTTAGCAACTCTTACGTCTGAACAAACAGGAGGAGTGTCTCCAACGGCAAAGAAAACGGGGTTTTCCTGAGAGAATGTTACTTTATGTCCTCTTACATCAATTAACGCATTAAACTTATGTAGAAAGTCTCTCCCAAGCACAACTTTGTAGGACAAATTTGGAACAATGACTGCATTACATAGATATTCGGAATTGCCAATTGAAACAGAAAACGTGACAGAACCAGCGACGGGTATGACATTGCCATCCGCAGTTTTGATACTTTGAAAACGCTGAGCAGGCGCAATGCTGTATTCCGCACATAAAACTTCATTGAAAAACTCCTTACTGACAACTGTTACAGCAGCTCCTGTATCAACGAGTAACTTAACAGGCTGCTTAAGAACTGTTCCCCAAATAAGTACATTCGAAAGGTTTGTATCTGTTTCAGAGCTTTCAATTTCGGCCGACGATACAATGTTGTTTTGAGAATTTTCGAAATCAATTGTTTGAACTCGCGTTCTTTCCAAATTTGGTTGATTAGGTTGAATAGAGTCACTGCTCGAAAACGATGGTTGATTAAATTGCAAAGAGTCATTGCTCAAAAACGAATGTTTATTTACAAGATTCAAAAGTTCAGAATTTTGTTCTTTTCTTTCTCCAGTGGTGGGGTTTTGAACATCAATGCCAGAAGACGGTTGGGCCCTCACTTCCCCTACTGTGAAGGCCCTGTTTCGTTTAAATTTTGCTGATAATTTTGCTGATAATTTTGCTGGTAATTTTGGTGATTGCGGCCAAAACTCTGGGGCTGTGGAGAATAACCACCGCGGTATGTGTTGAAACGTGGGGCAAACTGCTGCTGAGGCCCTTGCTGATGAAACATCGGGCGTTCAGGCATTTGATATTGGGGCTGTTGAGACTGTCGGCTCCAACAGTAGCGGGCTACATGACCCACTCTACGGCAATTATTACAAACAGGCTGCCCATCCATTGTGCGCAAACTTCGGCCACGTGCCCTCCACGGGATCCTTGATCTTGACGGGGATTACCCCTGAAATTGCTGGCTGTTGCGTTTGAAAAACCAGTTTGAATGGCAGCAATTATTTCGTTTTTGAAATCAGGCATTGAAGCGGAAGCATTTTCAGACATCGATTGAAATTCAGCATTTTGTTGATTTTGCTGATTTTGTTGGTTGAAAACAATTGGATCAAAGGCTTGAACAGGCTGAGAAACTGGACCTGAATTTTTCTGCTTTGCAATCGAAAGAAGAAGATTGATTTGCCCTTCGAGTTCCTTAATCTTTTGATCCTGAGGATTTGCAACGGAAAGAGCAGAGCTGGCGTTTGATGTTTTTCTCACTGAATCACGTAAACGGGCTAAATTTTCTGCTTCGGAAAATGATTTCGGCTGGTTCAAAATCACATGAGATTTTATATCATCGAGAAGACCGTTTATGAAAATGTTCATCATTTCAGCATCTGACAAACTCAAACGTTGGCATTTCTTTATTATGTCTTCGGTGAAATTCGAAAGTGGCTCTGCAAAGCCTTGTTTACGAGCATACAGCTCTTGGCGAAACAGAAATTCCAAATTTTTTGCACTGAACCTGGTGGTCAAAGCTTCGGTCAAATTTTGAAAGTTGTTGGTCGTTTCATCTGAAAGAGTGTGGTACCAGGCTAAGGCTGCCCCATCTAAAAGCAAGGGGAGTGCTCCCAACTTTTTTGCATTTGACCAGTTGTAAAATTTGGCGAATTTTTCGAATTTGGACAACCATTCATTAATATCTTCTGTTGGGAAGCCATTAAAAGTTCTTGGCTTGAACAAACTAGACTGGGAATTTCCCTCTAACGCTGCCTGCATTGCCGTCATTTGATTTTGCAATTCGTTTACTGTTGCTTGGTCAAGTTGCTGGTCATTTACACTCATTTTACTCAGTGTCAGACAAACGAGAACAAGATAATCGTAAATGAATGTTAAAATATGAAACGAAGAACAAGATAACTCAGTCAAAATCGATAACGAGATGAAACAACGATGATACGAGAGTCTATGTGCAGTATGATATAAACAACGAATTCTTTATTTGAGATTAGTTTTATAAATTCAGCAATGTTAAATAGGATGAATGCAATAAAAATTGTTACTCAACTCTTTTCCTTCTGTTCCTCACACTGGGCACCAGATGTTAAAACCAGTGTTTTAACTATGATTGCGTGAGTAAAAACGACAAGGATTTCAAAGTATTCAAGGTATTTGTAAAACTTGACTTACTTACTACCAGAGCTTGCGACGGCGTGGCAGCGACAGGAGAAGACACAATGAAACGTCGGTTTTCTCTGTAAACACAACTCTTCTAAATACTTGTAATAACGGCAACGGCAATACTTCACGGCAAATATATAACGGCTTATCTTAACGGCTAAATTAACGACTTATTTAAACGACTGAATATACGGCTTACTTTTTACGGCTTTAACGTCTTAATCTTCTCGTCCATTTCACGTCTGCCTAAAAAGTCCAGAACCCCCTTTATATACCCCCAAGATACTAAAAATTAACACAACACAAATAAGGTATAAGAAAGTCCAAAAATGGTACTTAATTGTTCAAACTGTCCAATCAATGTCTTCTTCATCTATTGCACCATCACTGATCACGATTGCACCACGACTGCGAAATTCTTTCAATAAATGCCATCACAATTATCCACAGGGAAGCGACGCTAGAAAACATTATAGCGCCTCCGCAATATAACAATTAGTCCAGCTTCGAGCATTCTCAACAAGAGCGTCAGCATCTAACAATCCAAAGCCGAATCCATCGCTCACTGAAAAGCAATGCGAAATAATATCTAACAGAAAGAGTTATAAGGTCGTCGAAAATTAAAAATGTTATAAAATAGTGAATTCCAGGGCCCGGTTGGTCAAACTCCGATTAGTTCTAATCTAATATTAAAATGTGTAATCTCGGATTAAATCAAACCCTCGATTACATTTCCTTTCTCAAAGCCTGGTTATGCCTACAGGGGTTAATCTGTGGGTCAATATTAACTCAATATTAACTCAACATCCCGGTATCAAGTCAATACAAGATGATGTGATCACACATTCCACTTCGTTTAAATTTTCTGCCTTAATAAATTGCTGTTAACAGTGGCCCTGGCCTTAGTAAAAAAAATATTTAAGTTTTGTTTCTCTTCGCGAGAAAGAGTTCTCGCGGCCTCAATCTTATACCCTGGGTACCAGAGCCTCAAGATTGGAACCGCAAAACAAAATAAAAAAAAATAATAAGTTGAGCAAAATACGAGGCTCTGGTTCCATCCAAACAGAGTCTCGTTCTGATTATGAAAGGCGCGATTCCAGCGATTCCATGTAATCATTAATCACCACATATCGACTGGAACGACAACTCTATTGTTCTGATGTCTGCACGTATGGATTTTCAGAAAAACAAGGCCTCTGAGCGTAAAATATGCATTCACTTATTTGCTCGATTTTGTGCACGAAAATTGGTTTAACCTAGTGGTTTTTGGGAGGAAAATGAAAGAAATAGCTGCTGCAACTGAACATGGAGTTATAATTTCATAATTCATTTTGGAAACGAAGAACGGCTGTGTTGAACTTGCTGTAAACAAAGCTTAGGCCACCCAATTACTGATTTCAAAAAGGTCCAGAGTTAGAAGAACTTATCATATAATATATTTTAACAAGGTTAAAGTTTCATGGAATAACAGAAATAAAGAAATTATGAAAGAGCATCTGGACCGAGTAAATTAAGAATAAACTCCTGTACACATATGAAGTAGATAAGAGAAGGCTTCGACTCGTTCAGGTCGTTTCAGGTGACGATAAAATCCAAGCGTTATATTATTCAATATCAATGCGTTATATTTAAAGATATTTAGTATCATAACCATAACTATGTAAATTTGTTTCTTAAAATGTATAATTCGTATTTTTCTAGTGGTTTTCATCTCAGATCTAGTAGCTGGACTTGATATTTTGAAGGCGGCCTAGCAGTCAATAGCGCGATTTGGAAAGGCGGCGATTATCCATGTCCAGTTGGGAGAATGGCAAAAGTATCTTTTGATAGGCAAAGAATCGATCTTTAAATCTCGAACTGCTGTGTTCATAACTCGTGTATATGTGGGAAATGCTTCTGTAATACTTTTCCAGCAGCAACCTTGAACGCTTCCTCCATTTTTCTTTTCCCCACAAACTGGCATTGGAACTTCCACCAACGATCAATTCAAGCATCAACCGTTGTATTTCGCTTGAATCACTTGGGCAGCTGATTCGTATGTTTGATGGTCTAAGCCAATGAAAAACCACGTTCCATTTCGGGAACCTGCGCTTCTGATTGGTTAATTTTCATAATCAGAACGAGACTCTGTTTGGATGGAACCAGAGCCTCGTATTTTGCTCAACTTATTATTTTTTTTTATTTTGTTTTGCGGTTCCAATCTTGAGGCTCTGGTACCCAGGGTATCAATCTTAGTACGTCTCCGCTGGGAAATATTTATTCGTCATCACTCCAAATACAAAGGCAATATGTATTCGACCTTTAATAATTTTATGAAAAAGAAACCAAGAAGCTGTATTTGTATTTAAAAACTTGGTATAGGAAAAATTTTTTTAGGACTATAACTATCATTATAATGATCTTAGAAAGATTGAGAAATAAAAGAGTTTTCAACTTCTTTCCGATTTTTCGTATGATATTTACTTTGAAGCGAATTCTTGCTACTTTGTTCTGGAGGGGGGGGGGCACTATGTATAATTTGAGTAATGGGGACGTTCCATCCAGGACGGTATCGATGTTCGCGATTTAGGTATAAGGACGGTCCCCATTTTCGCGATTTTTTGTTTGAAGAATGGGAAATAGCTATAAAGTCGGGTATACATTTTTTGAAAAATTGGTATAAGGTCTGGTATGTTCTTTGTGCTTGGGCAAAATAAAAAATTTGATAAAGTACCCCCCAGCTTTGTTGTTCTTATGAAAATTTTGCTAACATCTTTCTTTCGAGATTTCATTCAAATTTGTGCAAAATGTCAAGTTTATGAAGGCATTCGAATTTTGCAATTTTTTCCCATCAAGAAAACATCAAAACATTTCATGTGTTTTGATAAAGCTCAATAGCTAGGAAAATGAAGAATATTTGCCGGAAAAAATTTGCAAGATTGCTACCATTTGGAGCATACAAAGAAGCCAAATCGTGGACTAGCTGATCGTTGCTCTGATCCGCAGTTGAACAAGGCTTCCTAATGCAACGATTTGTTAGTCAGGGATTACCGAAGTAAACCCACATTTAGCTCTAATCGCATCTTTTTAACAACCGGGCCAAGAATTTTCCATGATTACGAAAATCGTGTATCATCATGAGACACCTGGCCATTCTGCTAATTGAGCCTTTTCAGCAAAAAATACGGTTGATCATTGAAATTTTAGTTCTCAAGAAAACTATAAGGACATATATGCATTCATTGAGGCTAAATGACTCGAGTGATTACCTCGCATTCCTGCCCCATTTGTCTGCCACTGAACTGAATCAAATTTGGAACATGAACTTCTTGCTATTAAGTGCTGCATGTCTCTCCAACCAAGGTTAGGACTATAAAGAGATTCAGATTATATAATCAATGGATGCAATTAAAAGACAGGATGAATTAAACTAAGTAACCCTCTCGGGATACAGAAAGCCAAAGAAGCCATGCAGCAGCCATCTATGAGCTAGGGCTTCATTAGTCAATTTAGCTCAATACATGTGGTCAAGAAGGTATGCTTCAGCGTCTTGCAATCTCGCATATCGCCACTGATGGAGACACTCAAAGCCGTCGCTGTTCAAAGATTTTTGACATAATTTCTGTACTATTATATTATTACCCTGAGCCTATGCTATACAGAAAGTCTTTTAAAATTATTTAAATTGGCAAATAAATTGGTTGCTTTATAAACCTTACTTGGCTTGCAAAACTAAAGCCATAATGCCAGATGCAACGGCAGCTGCAGCAGAGGATGAGCCACTTGTGGTACATTGATTATTGATGGTGCATGTTGGCTAAAAGCAAAGCAAAGTTTTATTGTAAGGTTTGTTTTATCGGTTATTCTGACCTTTACGAGTTTTGACAAAGGTTGGCTTCGCAAAACAGCAAGATATTTCCCGATCAAATGTGAAACACTAAATAGGGTGGCCTTCCACCAGCCTCAAGAAAATTTGGTAGCTATAGCTATTGCAGAAAATTTACAATTTTGTGGCTATAGCTGGTACATATTGTGCAAAATAGCAGCAAGTTTGGAAGCTTGCATCTATGAAATAACAGAACAGTTACAAAAGCCCTGAGGGGGATGGAAAGCAACCCTTGGTAGGATTAGGGTTAAATTATCCTGCTCAAAACATGATAAAAGTAAAATAAGTGAAAGCCGAATAGGTCAGGCAAAACAACATCTCGTTTCGGGATCTTTTCGAATTCGAGTAAAATTAGCGATGGTAAGTGTGCCATTAAAACCTCTGCAACAAAAACCAACATTTTACCAACTGGAGTAGGAGGTTTACGAGGTCTTCAGAACCTGCTAGCTTACCGATTTCAGAAATCTAGCTGAAACAAATTCAAATTCCCAGTCCAATATAATAGGAATTGGCTTCAATTAAATGCGCCTTTAATGAATCAGTAGCTATAATACATAAGATAAAGTTATGTTTAGCAGCTTCACTCAGTTTAAGTTAGAATAGATCAGATAAGAAACATAACATCCTTCTAGTTTTTTTCATTTTCAACCATCCTACAGAAATTGCCTTCCAACTTGTATCATTGATTGTTATCCTTGTATTATGATTTTCATTACATAAAATTCGGATTTTGTGAGGCCTTTCATTCATTAACTGTTATTACTCAAAAGGAAGAAAATTAAAGAAACCCTCTTCTTACCATTGCGTCATCCCTGTTAAAAAATCCAAGTGTACCATCTCTTGAGTAGACCACTGCACTTGTTCCAGCGCATGGCATATTCTGGCGAGACATGACATTTTTCCCAGTAACAACACTTATTCCAATTGTGTAAATTGATGAAATGTATTCGCTATAGCTGCATGTTCCATTAAAGATTCCCTGATTCCCTGTAGCAAATACTAGTATATTCCCCTTGCCATTTCTACCCTGGAAACAAAAATTAAATCATTACATTTGTAGTTAATAGCTGTTTGGAAGTGCTTCTTAAAGTTCAAGAAACCAAAAATAACCGGAAAACTGTGCTATGGCAGACTACTTTTAATGCGATTTTTATTAAATCATTGAAACTTTAAGTTGGACCTTGTCAATTTTTTTTAACTTGCGTATCAATATCTCAATAAAACTTAAAAATGGCTATGATGGCGCAATTAAACTTTAACTGGTCTGAAGATTACTGCATCAACCAAAATGCAATGCGAAACCCAAACTTCAGATTACTGTAGAAATATAACAAGTAAGGAATTTCCGGGAATTTCAGAATACTTCTTATCATCGAAGTAGTCAAAGTGAAAGCGACCTAAATTGTATCGGTCTATGCAGGTGCGACTGTTTGCACGATATCGCAACAATACGTAAGCTCTTATAAACGCCACCTGTCATACATATAATGTTCAATTTCCCTAATTGCAACTGCTTGTGCGATGTACAGGGAAAATCATTTTGTCCCAAACCAGGACAGGATAGTGGCTTGACCCTGATAGTCAAGGTAGGATAGTCTATGGTCTAGGGTAAAAAGGGAGATTGAAATTTAATACTCTACGTGATGACACAAATTTGTTACAAAGGAGGTAGGTCACTGGTCAAAAAGTGACAATTTTCCAAAAGTTTTGGAATTTTTAGTTTTAACTGAGTAATACGATTAAAAGGTGTCAATAATTAGAAAGCAGTCGAAAATGAATTTTCTTTCTTGCTTAAAAATCTCAGCTTAAACGTCTTATCAAGTGTTTTCATATGAAATAAATTTCTTTAACATTTCGCTAATTTGTTATGTATTTTAATTTTGACGTCAAAGATTCGAAAAAAAACATTGTTGAGAAGAATTAACACTTCTTGTCGAATGTGATTTCTGCGTCGAAAGTATTTCAAAAGAACAGCATACGAATTAGGTAGCAAGTATGGGTCTTTTAAATTATAAATACCAAAGTTTTAGTTTCTGTTACCTTTTCCGCAGCATTCTTCATCGCTATTTTGATGGTTTGGGGAACATGGCTTACTGACTGTTGATAGAAATCTGCCATTCCCCACGAGCAAGAGTAAATATCATTAATGTTATTTTTGAACGACAAGGCATCTGCAGTTACAAATTTCGACTCCCTGCGGTAACTTGATGTTGCCTCTGAAACATCTTGAAAATTTATTTTCACAGCTGTATAAGAAAACAACTATAAGGACCTGCTTTTTATTGGATTGTATATAAAATACAAAATCCCTCTCGCTATGCGCATATTTGTTGTTTCTATTTGAATCTTTATCTTATAAAAGGAATGAAACACAACCATAATTAAGATGAGACATGTTCTCAATTTTCATTGCATACGCATTATAGCGACTAAGAATGAAAGCAGCGATACCGGACTACTTTACGCTTGATTGAAAAGTTTTTAATGTAATTTTCTAGCACAATCCTTGGATCTCTGCAAAAATTTTTATCAACTGATGAATTCTGTATACTATAGTGAGACTTTGCGAGGGTGAGTGCTAATACTAGTAAAACCATCGATGTTGTATGCAGTTATTATCTCTTATCAAGTTAAAGAAATCAAATTCAATGTTCACAATCTTTCCCTCTTTCTCTGTTCTATCATAAACGGAAACAGGCAAATGAGGGAACTTCTGGAAAATATGTGCCTTTTTGTGAAAACACAGTCTTTTGCTCTTAGCGTTAAAGACTTTATTGTGCTTAAGCAATAAATTGCATAAATTTTCGAATCCTAATCTAAAATATACAAGCTTTTGACGTGTTTCCGATCGCTAAATGTTGTATACATGGTTGATAAAATGGATCAAAGTTATTTTTAAGATATGAACTTATCGATACCTGATATGGATGCCTGATAAGCCACTCCTACTCCACATTCACCATTATTTGCTTCAGCCGCTGCAAGTCCTGCCATTTCAGTACCATGACCATTTGGTGCACTGAAAAATTTGGAGATCATACTGAAACCGTTTACTTCATATTCAACGACCAAAATAATGATAAGCACCCTGTACAATGTATGTGCAGTATCGTGGGGGATGTTCAATACCGTGGCGGATATTCAGTACCCCGGGGGCATACCATGAGTCGTGTGGCGAGGCATCCTTGAGTACCGTGGGGGATATTCAGTACCGTGGGGGGTAATTGTACATACATTGAACAGGGTGATAAGCACAGGAGCGTGTCCACTGCCCAGAAGGCAAGTTTTGATTCATTAGTATTTTTGAAGACATGTCTTTGCTGGACTTTGGTTAAGTAAAAAGACGCAATTTTCGCTTCTTAAAAGACGAATTTTGATTATGGAGGAGCAAATTACACTTCTCAATATAGCAGAGCCCTCTCTGACAGTTATCTCAAAAGCTTTCAAAGCATCAAAGGCACTCAAAAGCATTCAAAGGGTTATTTCTAATTTCCTGGTTCTACAAATGGAAAAATATTCCGTAACTTCTCCAAAGTAACTCCGAATAGGGTCATTCTGTAGATAAAACTATATAGAAATTAACGTGCTCTGTAATTTGAACCATACGTGAAATTTAGAGCTATATCTTGATTATAAAAACTAACTAATACAGCAGCTAATGCTCGCCAAGAATATTAAGGCCGTTGTGCTAGATTAGCTCCGCTTAGACGGATTTTGAAGCCACAATTTCTAGCATGCTGGGTCGACCGCGGGCAAGGCCACTTGGTCCAGAACGAGGGTTGGCCTGTTTTTTAATTTGTTCAAGGCTGTGTACTTTTTTGAAAAAACATCCTGTAACAGATTGTCTCGGAACTGTAGGTTCTTTAACGCTATTGATTTCACCCAGGGACAGAAGTTGTATGATAAGATTAAAAAGGATTAACCATTTCTATAAGAATTGGGCACTAAATTTTCACTAACCGAGATCTGTAAGGTGATGTATCTGAAACGTTGAAATCGAAATTGAAACTTGCATCATGATCCTGAAATGTAAGCATTGCCAGTTGTATATGAAATGACGATTTTGAGTTATGCCGAGTGATAGGAACTAGGATTATTTACGTATATTTTCCATTTGAACATAGTCAATGATGTGAATGACTATCTGTCCTGTTTGCTGTAGCGACTAACAGTTTTTTTTTTTTAATTCAATAAATTTTATTTTATGAATTTGCCAGACGTTTCAGAGTTTGTATCGCCAAATCGATAAGTAAATGACTGCACTACAAAAACAAACATCATGTTAACTCCGTTGTCCTTAATAAAAAGGATTAAATTTAAGAAATGCTATACGTACCCTACTAGCTACTTTCAGAAGTTTTAAAATTTCAGAAATAAGCTAATGGGAGAGATGCGATGAGATAACGAAATATATTGCTCTGCTTGCACATCTGAATGTTCGTGATATTGTTACGTGTACAAATTCTTTCGTTTTATTGATCATGCATAGCAAGCTGTAAGCAATTGCTCTTAAATGCAGGCCTCCATCAAAGCTTCAGTATATAATATTGAGACTTACAAATCTTGATCGCAGTTCCGTATTGTCGTAATCAACTCCTGTTGGGTCGACAATACAAATCGTGACACCTTTTCCAGTAATCTTCTTTTCCCATACCTTCTGAATGTTCATTGTGATATGAGTTTTCTCATTCTATAAAAGAAAATATTCACAATTAATGTAAACCTGCTAGTAGTTTTGCTATTTGATAATCGAATTACCATGATTTTAACTACTTAAGTGCTTAGAAAAAATTTCAAGACTTGATGAGGGCTTAAGTGCAATCCGTCCCGTAAGTGACTGGTTGGCTGTAGTGTGGAGTGGCTTTAATTTCTATTAACTCTAATTCCCGGGGATAGTGAGCACATTTTGACACCGGGAAATTCGTACCATGTTCTTGTCTCTGAGTTTTTGCTTGTAAGCTATTTTCTTGGGTCTAGAATTTTGAACTTGAATTTCCCGCATTTGATACCAAGGGTAGCATTTCGGGTAAAACGTTTTCGGTTCTGCCACTATTTGGTTTCGATTCACGAGATACATATACATTTTTCTACTTTGTGGGAAAAACATGACAACAACGGCAACCATACTTCTTACTCATGACTCCATGAAAATTGCCACCCATATTTTTGGGAGAAGATAACTCATGACATCGAAATTTTTTTGGCGCCAAATTGTTTGCAAACCCCTATTTTTGGTCACTACCTGCTGAGTTCTAAATACCATTTGCCAAAATAAACGGTGGTAAAAATGTCTTTCTTAACCCGATTGTACCCGGCCCCTCAGGTTCAGACCACTACCCGTGGGGTGGGGCAAAATTGCCCCCCATTTATCTCAAGAACTATAAAACTTAGGGCAATGAAGTTTAGTATATACAATTACTGATCATTCATTTGTAACAAAATTACAATAAGGTGCTAATTGGTCACGTGATCTGTTGCCCAGCAACCAAATCAGCAAGACTAGTTTTATGGCAAAAGTTGCTTTTAGGTGAAATTATTGAGATTTGTTGTGTCTAAGAAAAATCAACGAAAAATATAAAATAAATATGAATATTTTCAGTTTATAATGAACACTAAATTTGATGCTAGTCAAACAGGTTTTAAAAGGGTACATTTGAGGTCATTAGAACTTTCTTAGATATTCTGTAACTATCTGACTAATATTAAGTAGCAAACTGAAAAAATTTGCGTGCTCATCATACATATGACGTCACAAAGATGACGTCATAGATCTTATTTTTTGATAACGTCATCATCAAAGGATATATCACATATTAAATGAAAACACTCATCACGATTATCGATCGATGTATGATTCATTGGGCTCTGACTAGTTTTGATGAAGTTATTGGTGTTAGAAGATGGCTTTTGTTAACATGCCTATAAGTATGGTCATCTGCGGAGGTCACCTGAACAAATATGTGAAAACATAATAAAACATTAATCCCAATAAATTTTAAGATAAGGTCAGGTGTTTTCAGCACCTATTGCCTCATGTTTTCCGACTTATCTTAGAAAGTTTGGTTGGAGCATTTTGCCCCCCCCCCCTCCGTGTAGAGTAGGATTAAATCATTGAAAGGGAAAGAGTTGTGCACTCAAGCAAGCTACTGTATTTCAGTTAATCCAGATTGATCAAGATCAGCCCTCATTTTTCAAAAACAATAAGGACCTGATTAGCTACATGAGCAGGGCTGGCCACGCCCTGCTCAAGCAATAAGGCCCATAGGTGAAATCACTGCACATGTTCTCATTAATTGTAATATTACAACACAACCATAACCAATAGCAAAAGGAACAGGTTTGGTTTCGATGAGAGGCGACGACCTGGTGCTCGATTAAGCAACGAAGAAAATTAAATCTTACCAGATATAACTGATTGCGGTATTCTGGGTCGTTGAATCTCTCGGTTCCTTCAGTCTGGCTGCCAGAATCTCTTCGCAAAACTCCGGAGCTGTCCCAGCTATATGACTGCAAAAAGGTAAATTCTAATAGGCAAATTCAACTAAGCAGTCCAGCTGAAGGCATGTATTTCAGTGAAAGTTTAAAGAAGATTTAGAGATCATAACCTCCCAAAAGCATTTGCATAAGGTGACATAGGTAAGACACTAATGAGTCCATAAAGTGCTGTGTTACTTATTCCAATGGATTTCAGTATTTAAAAGGCTAACACGGATATAAGCTTTTGAAAGGCTATTACGTTATGTAAAAGAAAATACTGTTTATAGCTAATGACAAACAGTTCACATGCAGTTAGGTGTGAAAATTGTTTCAACAAGGGCGTCACAAAAATCATATAAAATTTGAGAAGCGACATATTACCAAATTTCTGAGCATCTATGATCGTTTTTAGTTATGAATTGCTCTTCGAGAGAATAATAGAAGATAAAAAGTTTGTTTCTTACCTGGCAATTAACAGCTTTGAAATGTACCATGATAATATAAGTCTTTAAAAAAACTAAAGATAGTAGAAATGACACCATTCGCATGATGAAGTGGTTTTGCGTGACCAAAAAATTTTACCCTCGTTTCCAATAGATATAAACTTGGTGTGAGCATTGACTATGGCGGAGAGCCCTTAAATGTGTGAATCTATCTAGTGTGACGGCGAAACAACAGGAAGTTTTATTTTATACAACTTGCGTAAGTAGATAGCTAACAGTGCCGGAAGATTTTTTCAAATATGTTTTTAGGAATGGAATCACAAAGGGTCTTGACCATTTGGAAAAGGAAATGTTAAATTACTCTAGCAAAAAAAGCTTTGTACTCGAATCTCATTCATTTAGTACCTGAATGAGGAAAAGGAAGATTTTTCTGGAGTTGTTTGTAGGAAAACAAATCAAAAAAGGTCATGACCATTTTAGAAGGATATGACGTTAGTATACAAATAGATGTGTACTCGAATTTCATCTCGAACGTTGCTCACAATAGAACAGAAACATTTGTAGAACTTTGTTGCAGCTCTCTTTATTAGGTATGAGTGCAACCTATAAAATAGTAAGTCGAAACTGATTTCTATATCAGCGAGATAGAAAAATTTGATGCCGTGCATATAATTTCCCTTTTCTAAACCAAGTTTTAAGAAACAATAATCTTAGAACCTATTGCTTTGAACTCCACAAACTTCCTTACTTTTTCTGGCTCTCTCTGAACGCCCATCTTAAATAGGTACATGGTATTTCTTTATAAGTAGCTAGAAAAATAGCACTGTACTGGAAGTTTCTTAAAAGTGCTTTATTTCAAGTACTGGAAGTTTCTTCAGGGTTACTTTTGAACATTGTATTGGTGACCTAGTAACTCTATCTGAATAATTTTCTAAGCCAAGTAATCGATCGTTTTCGAATTCTTGTGGCTTTCCAATTTATTTTCCTACCACAAAGGTACTTTGTTTGTGGCTTAACGTACGAAATTCAAAAAATTTTTTGTACGCTTTGTTGACATGTTTCTCAGATTTTCCAGTGCTAGAGTTTCTTAAATCTTGGGCCATTCAAGAGACTGGATATGGCATAAAGAGTTTCTTATACAAAAAACCCTACATGTCAGTGGAGAATTGAACTTGGTTCTGCAGAGATTTAAATGTTGGACTTTGTTATTTTCGAAATCACACTTTTACAGACAGGAATATTTACTGTTTTAAAATGTGACAATACACCAAAAGCCAAGCGGAACATGAAAATTCATAAATGAATGAATATCGAGGGGAACCGGAATGTTTTTAACATTTCATTATAGGATTCCCGCAAAGCCTCAAAGGGGATTCAAGCAAACAGTTCTTTTTCTCTTTTCTTTTCAGGTCCATTCACCAAAAAGGGAAACGGAAGATTTTCGTGTTTCATATGAATGCTGTTATAAGGAGACGCATGCTAAGAATCGAGACACATTCTATCCACAGTGTTGGAAGCAAGTACAACAATTATTTGCAACTGAATTCACATACTCAATTGTCGAAGCATTGTAAGTATGAAGTCACTATGTATGCCTAATATTTCGATTTTGAAACTTAATTCTTATTTTCATCAGAACTTTCTATTAGTAAAACAAGATTGTTATTAAGATTTGATCAAGTAACTTCAATAAGTATGATAAATTGCGTCAGTTTGGTTGTTGGGGAATTTTCGGGTGAAGTGAGCCGTGTAAAATTTGAAAGCATGCTAAGCTTTTTGTCGCGTTAGTTTTTAGTTTTCTTTAATCGAGAATATCTGATTAGGAGTTCGATATTGAGGACAATCGGAAGATGATTGTAGGAATAATCTTATTTTCGTTCAATTTTTTGCTTATTTTGCAGATTTCGAAAGCGGTCCAGACTTTTTACGTTTTTCATATCAAAATTTTTAACTTCAACAAATGCAATACTTTGAAAAAATTTAAATTCATTTCTAATGATCTATTTAAGAGGGGAGGATATTTTCATTGTTTAACATGTTAGACGTGCCACACAAATGAGTGAATTTTTCAAAGAGACATTTCCCATGTATGGGTTAACGTCTCTTTAGAGTGCTCTTAAAATTAGTTGTATGGGCTGAAAATGCTTTTCGAATACAGTAAGGCCCCGCAAATAAGAAACCGGATTTCTTTATCCAGGGTATTGTTTGAGTATAATAGACTATTGTTTTATCTATTGTCTTTATCGAAAAATAAGCCTAAAGTTTCTTACATGTCCGTTTTTTGTTTGCGGGGCCTTACAGTGGGTGAGTTTTGAAAACCTCGCTGCAGGCATTGGAAGAAAAATCTATTATATCTAAATGGGGTTTTCATTGACAGAATGTTTTCAGTACTAAGACTTTTCAATACATCAGAGGTTGGTTTTCTTAAGGCATCCAAAATTGCGTTATTTTTCCATAGATTGGTACATATATACATTTTAGTCTTGGCTTTATTAGGAAAGAGACATGGATCATTTTTAAAAATTTTTTTAGTATTTTGAACAATCAACACACTCTTGCACGACATAAGGGTTCTCATACCAACACCCTTTTAACTTGGTATAAGTAAGTGTATCATTTAAGGAAATAATTATATTTTCATCAACAAAGCTTTTTAATGACCAGAATTTTCGAAATTATTCATAGAATTTCCACTATTTCAGATATTACATAGAAGATGTATGCTGTTCTTTTCGTTGGATTTATCGCCACTGCGTTGGTAAATATTCCTCAATTTTAATAATTTGATTTGAGTTTATCTGAAGGATTGATCGAAGAAAAAAAATCATTTATTTATATCTTTTCAACTAACATAGTTTATGTTTACAGCTTAGCACATTATGAAAAATATGAAAATCTTGGTTCATGCAAACAAGATTTCATATCAGTCACATATCCGGGCTCGTATTCGAGTACCCATTAATGACGACTTAAAATGACATAAGTTTCTTTGAATGATCATGGGAAATGAACTTCTTAACACAATTAACAGAAATCTGCAGACCTTTTCTTGATAAAAAATACACGTTTCCTCTTAAAGTTACCATGGTTATTGAGAAAAGAAGCTTACGAGAGTTATCTTTAATCCTATCGGACTTTCTTTTATCTCAAATAGCCAGGGGGGGGTGTCTTCCACCCCTCAAGAATTGCTTTCCTTTAGAGTTAGAGCAATGAAACCTGGCACAGGCAAGGGCCAGTGAATTAGAAAAAAATGTTTCCCCCATTTCTATAATGACATCATTATGATATCATAATGAAAGCATGCTATTAACATCAGTCAAAAATCAGCCTTCCTTAATATCAATGAAAATCCAGAAATTTATCTGCATTTTGTTACTAGTAACTATTTTCTCTTACATTGCAAAGAATCATTCAATTCTGATAAGATTTACTGGTAAAAATAGGCATTAATATGCGTTTCCATTTTAGGCAATGTCGCGTGACATATTGTTATCCCTGTGGGAATTTTTTTGTATTACATTGTAGCCAATACATACAGGCTTAAAGTCAGCCTTGTTTTGAGGCTTACACTCATCACACAATAGAACAGTTACAAGAAAACCTTGAGGGGGGCTGGAAAACACCCCGGGCTGATAGAAAAGTTGCGAATTAACACCCCTGTTCATTTAATGCAATACAATATGGGAAATTTTTGCTTCGGGAAAAAACCACATTCATTTGTTTCTGCAGAAACCTTCGGATAATTAGTTTGAAATGGTTAATACTCTTAAAATTGAAGATTTAAGTTGTAAAAATTATGTGACAAATCCAGGAGACCTTTTTTTTAAATTTAGGCAGCAGAATTGAAAGTAAATTTCGAAGAAAATGGCCAAATATTTCAGGAAAAATTCAACTTTGATTCTTTGCAAAACGTGGAGATCATCAAAGTGCCAGCTCATGGAAAGATTCAGAAAGCTGAAATTTTGAATGATTTTGATCGGGTAAGGTTTTTATCATCAAATGTATAGATACGTGCCAGTTTTATACCTGTAGATTTACTTACATCTTTTCTGGACCGAGAGAAATGGATGATAGAAAAGGCTTCAGAAGTTTTCGACTTCCTCTCAAAATTATCTAGGGCTGTCGTTATTATCTTTTTAGCTTCCAAATTTCTTGCTTTGCATTTTTTTAGCTACATGATTCATAAAGTACCGTATTTAAAAAATTATGATAAATAATGTATTAAATTTAAAAATACAGAAATGTTTGAAAGTTGTATCTGATTTGTTTACTTCAAGTTGCTCATTCTCCATCTGCCAATTAGGGCCAAATTGGTCATTATTTATCGTCATTGTATTCGATATTATAACCTAACTTGGGCATTGTTCTTTATTTGGTACAAGCATTATTCGACATAAATTTCGTAGCTCTAGCTGTTCTACACTCTGAGATACGAGAGGGGCTCTAAAAAGATGTACGTACAGTTGTTGCAAGATATATCACAGGGCTAAATCATTGGAAACTAGATCAACCTATCATTATTTTATGGTAAAATACCTTCAAAATGGTGACAATACTTCATCTACTCCTTTCAAAAATGAGGAAAAATGGGCAGCAATGAAATCGTTTAGAGACTCATGGTATATATCTACCATAGAAAGATATGAAATTTCAGTACGAATTTAATATAAAGGATAGGTCAGCTGTATAAGAGTAGCTGATCCCTGCACGTATTGGGTGGGATAGGATATTTTCTAATGACAGCTTAACTGCTTGAAGTTGAACTGCTTTAAGGCTATCTTTGCATTAATTGTAATATGCTGGTTGATTGGCTCGACCATTGTCTTTCATATAACTTTTCAGAGCATTAGCATTGCATATTATTGTAGAGATTCAGTGCAAGAAGAATTGATTCTTTGAAGAAATGCTTTATATCTGTACTAGAGAAAGACGAGCAGACACCAAGTGAATTGGAGCGTAGTCTCAGGCTTGTGAGTTGACCTTTTTCGCTTCTTGCACTTCGTCATGATAGATTGCAAGATTTGAATTTCTGAAATTTTGAAATCGCTTCAAGCCTAATTTTTTTACATGTTTAATATGGGAAAAGCTTCGAAAAAATGTTTTAATCCTTATTTTCCTCTTAATGATTGATTAGTATCACCAAAGTGCTTGAGATTCTTTTAGTATAAAGCATACGAGACATTTACGAGAAAGTAGATAACGAAACTTTCTAAAACGTTTCAGAAAATAGCACATTTTTGCTCCAAATGAACATGAACTGTAAGAAGTGGGTTTATACCCTTGTCAATTTTTTAAGGATTTACATCCACAATGAATAATTATGTGCTAACAAAGAATAATGCATAAAGTCTCTATATGGAAAGGTAGATAGGTGACAGATATTAGAAGGAATATTTGAAAAATTATGAACTAATCATAATAGGGCTAACCATAACAGGATGAAAAATCGTTTTGTAAATGGGCTAAACAAAATTAAGGAATCACATTTGCGGAAAGAAAGTAGCTAACGCTATTACGCATGGCATCTTTCAAAGAATGTTGACAGGTTGGCCAAACCAGCAGAAGGGCCCGATTCCATAAAAAGGGGTTAGGTCTGTCTACCCCTGTGAAACCCAAAGCATTTAGAATATATATAAAAATTGTGGTTCATGCTTGGCTCTAGAACTTTGGTAACTTCATTGGCCACCAGTCGACAATTCTTTCACATTTTTGATCATCCCGTAGGAGCTCTATCTTACAGCTCTTGTTATCCAACACTTCTTCGGAAGTGCGGGTTACTTTCACCACTTCGCATTCTAGGCAACTTCAAACTTATGCAAATTTAAAAAAAATCAAATGAAAACATTATATTTTCCCTTTTTGGCTGTTTCTTTCTCAACTAAAAAGTTAGGTTTCCTGGTGTTTTAGACGGGAGCCCAAATATTCTTAGAAATATCGACCAAATGCATGATTAACTGATTTCTAGAGTACAACATTGTCAATACTCTTTCTATCATCATAGGCAAATTCAACATTTGGCACTGGAGAGTTCTTGGTGAAAAAGTACAGAGCTCTTCCAATGTATGAAATGAGCAGAGAAGAAGTGGGAGAGAGGATAGCACTGCATTGCACTGGAGTGAAACTCGTTTTCACAGAGAGGTTCTTGGATAGCGATATCAACAAAAAGGCTGCTGAGCTTATTAAAGGTAATGAATTAATGATTTTGTAATTCTAAAAACTCTTCTGTACAAACGATGCGTGTCTTAAAGAAAGACAACAGTGGCAGATAAAACGAAATAGCTCTCCATGGATTCATTGCTGTCATACATCCCAAAACGTTTCCAAAAAGTATGACTACCGCTTCAAGGAAAAAATTTGTTCCTTGACTTTCAATTTTGATCTTCAATTTCGAGATACCATTATAACATGTGGTCAAAATCATACCATGATATTTCGAGATACCATTATAACATGTGGTCAAAAAGATACCATGAGACGCAAAAGAAAGTCAAGTGCAATGGGTTAAAGTGAAAAGCCATCAGAATGAGTTCTCGAATACACTTATTATAGGAAGGGGGGCTGAATCTGAACCAACATAAAGGGTTTTTTTAATAAATGACGCTTCCTTCCCTTAAACCAATACTTATACTTACTTATAACTTACTTATACCAATATACAATTATAAGTTCATAGTTTTGACCTGAAAACCCCAGCTTGGTTGATCACCCCAAGGCTAGCAGAATTCCATTTCCGAGCAGATCTTACAAATATTGCCAGAGCCGTAGCTGAAACGACAAAGCCTACAAGTCTCTTAAACCAAATGTTCTTTACCGCCTAAGTTAAGCAGCTGCTGATTTTGTACATTTTCTCTGATTTTTAGGATTAGAAACAACAACAAAGTCACCCGCTAGACGATTGAGAAGAGAGCCAATTTATCGATTCGACTTCTGCGAGCCAGATGATTCTGCGCAATATTTCAGATGCCCGTCTAAAAGCAAACTTAAGATATCTTGCAGTTTTAAATCCAGCGGGTACAGCTGTGTTTATGATGTCCGTTGCACTCATGGACCACGCTTTTTTGACTGCACAAAGAGACATGTGAGGGATTCAGTCTTGTGCTGCACGGTGAGATGCGAAGTGCCACTTTTGGCCAGGAGAATTGTGTTTCTTGGAAAATAGAACAATCTAAATCATATATCATTTGTTGGACAGTAGCATTTGATATTGTTATAAAGATTTATTCCGCTACTTTTTGTGTTCATTGCTTCAATTTCTTGGGCTGGGGTCCTAGGTTTGACAAAACAAACTCTACAAACTGAATATTTCAAACTAAGCAGAATTTTTGTCATCCAAAAAAAAAACACGTGGAAAACCCTGTCTTTAAAATTTGAAAGACAGCTTAATTACAGCTTTTCACTTAGCATTTGATGAAAGGGCATGCGCGATGAGGGATGGGTCAAGAAGAAGCTCAAAGACGGTACAATGTATGAGTGATAAGTGATAACGGGACCATTCCAAGAGCGTTTGTTCGCTTGTCTACGTGCTGGAGGCTTCTCATTCGTGACGGAGACACCCTACAAAACTCCTCTAAAAGGATTTGGCTGAATAGAATAGATTTACTTGAATGTTTCTCTACGTTGTCAGCAAAAGATAATATGAGTTGTAGTTTGAGCGTCCAGCATTTTAACTCAATAGCGATGACTACAATTCAAGTAATAAGTCTAATGATGGCACCCAACGTTATTCAAAGATAGCTCTCCACATTATTCGAAGATACCCCTACAAACTAAAAAAATAACGGGAAACGAGAATTTTTTGCACGCAAATGTGTGAATCGAAACTGAAATGTCATGGCATGACTCGTGATTTTATGATTTAGATATTGGGGACATAATTGCGCAATTGATTAATTAATGCAGGACAGACTGTTGGCTGGTCATTTCTTGCCAATCATATTTGCGCAAGTAAGGAATTAACAGGTCTTCTAAAACCTTAATTTTTGGTCTTTACTGTTACAAACTTGTCGTGGATAGTATTTCAAAGTAATTCTTTAGATGTTATGAAATTAAGCCTTGTATTGAAATATTGCTGAGAATTTCGGGAAATGCCTGAAGTTGCGTCCACGTGGTATTAAGATTTATCTTCCGTGATTGCAAGACTTCGAACCCCCTTTGGGAGTCTCATTACTTTTGGCATTACTGCTTACCCTCCAAATTACTAAAAAAAGCCCTTATTGTTTGCACTTTCTCCACGTCTGCTTCAGATGCAAAGGAAGGTTGTCAGAAGACAGAATCTGGAGCTGAACAGTTCATCTGCACGAAATTTAAATCTAATCTAAAAGCATGTCAACTAGCGTTCAGGTGCAAATTCTGAACAGCCATAGCCTTGCACTTTAAGTTAAAGATTTATAGAATTTTTGCGAATTGATTTAGACAATCAAATGATTTCACAGCAAGAAAATGAAAATAAACAGCTTATAAAGGTATAGCTGTTTCGATGTCAAAAAAGTAAGTAAAGTGTACTTGCATATATTCCACTTAATCAGCCCCCTTTTCCTGTTTGGAGAATACGACAGAGAAACAAGCCATAGGCATGCTGGCAACAACTAATAAAACCTCATTTAGACGACAAAGGCAATAAACAATATACATATATAGATAAAAAATGTCTACATTACTATACATTACATACGGTACTACATTTTATTATTAAGTACTATATATGGGCGTGGGAAGTTTGACGTGACAAGAGGCAGGCTTGTTGTTTCAGTGGTTGGGCAGGACTCCTCCTGGGAAGAACCCAGTTTGGGCGGGCAATGCCAAACCTTTATGATATTTGTAGCGTACTGACGGAGGCGTAGCGATACAGAGGGCCGGGGTCTCTGTCGACTACGGGTGCAGTCAGCAATCCAGATAGGGGTGCACGGATGATGAGTGGGGGCCGTGTTCCCAAGGCAAGCATCCATGTGCAACTCTGGTGTGAAACATTCAATATTGGTTAGGCTTCCAGGTAGTTTACGCTGTAATTTGTAACATTTCTGAGTCTTTTCTGAGGAGAGTGCAGTTATATTGCACTTCTTGCCACTGATCACGCTTAGACTAAAAGTCCTAAAGAAAGTCTACAGGTGTAACAATTTTTTGTTTTGTTTTGATTGTCCAAAAAGCAAAGGAATATGAAACTTGTCGCCAGGCATAGGCAAGTTCATATTTTCTTTAAAAGAGGGAATCAAAGATGAAACCCAAGTTTGAATGACTTGTTGCTAGAAATCTTTGTCACATGCGAATTTGCTGCTCGTCAAAACTTTAATAATAGACCAGTAGCTTGTGCGGCCTGCAATAGCATTGGCTTTTATCCGTTGATTGGCACCAGCTCAAGCTCGATCCACGGCAACACCGTGGTTTTAGATTTAGTTTCCGAAAAATTTTAAGTCTCATGAGCACTTCCGAGATCTACCGGTACGTGAAATGTTCATCGGCTGATGTATGATGATAGCCCTGCAATTTATGGAAAAAATCCCAACCCTAGCTTAGGCCTTTTTGTTGATTCGGGCCGCTTCCTGGTTCGTGTTCGATGGGCGTTCAGTTATTCTCATAATAATCGTATTGAAATTAATTTTCTAGATGGGCAACACATCAAATCGAATATAAACATTCAGTGAATGGGGTACAGGAGCCAGTGGTTAAAAATCAAAAAATGAAAGAGATAATTTAGAGCGCTCTCGCCAATTTTCGTTGGACTGAGGACTGCTCAGCAGGACGCATTCGAGAAAAAGAGGGTTTGTGTTGAGGGTGTTTTGTTTTTGAGAACATTTCAGGGATGAAACCAATTCGTTTGCCATTGGCTAGGGGAAAACCCACCTTTTATTTAGTATAACGAGGACTATTCGGTGCAAATCATTGGTTACTACTTTATGATACCACTGAGACATATACAAGGGAATTTTATCCTGGATAGAATTTACCGTGACATCTGTGACACCATGGATTATGCAGGATGGCAGTTACCATGAAAAAAGGAGGCTGATTAACCACAGTTCAGTCTACGTCAGAACTTTAAAGAAAACACAAAAACTTCTAGAATAATTATTACAGTATCTCTAAGTACACAGGAATTAAAGTAGAACCCTCATTAACGTAAACGTTTTTACAACGAACGCGTCCAACCAACGGACTAATATATTTTTTCTAAACATAATTTCTTAGTAAAAACTGAATGATCTGTACAATTACACCTTTCTACGACGGACGATGATACTGGTCGAAGAGGAGCTCGTTTCATTCATGTTCATCTGTTATATGTAAATTATTGATTTCACAGGAAATTTCAGGTGACTAAGATTAGGGCAATTTGCATAGCTTAACAGTTTCTGTGTTTGTGTCCCACTTTGTCTTACCAGAGTAAAAATTGAGCTGAAAATAAACGTTGTGCGATTATGCTGAAAATTGGCAAGAATGGGTAATTTCGAGTGATGATTTCGAATCTGAAATTTATTTTCAATATTTTTCAGTTTCGAGAGCCACATGGGGAAAAAATGGGGACATTTAGACATAAAAAGCTACATCTGTTTATAAATTGCTTTAAATTTTACATTACTCAGTGTGTGCAAATTAGTGATATATTAATAATACTATATAGAATTTTTTATCAAAGATTTAATTTTTGATCAGAGATTTTTGAACAAATAAACCACTGAACGGGGGATAAAACCCCAATTTCTTAAGACATCTGTACACTATACAGTAGTTTATTCATCTAAAGGAACACTATATTGATCTGAAAAATTACAATTCGCTCGTTTTCTTCAAATAGCTTTGCAGCCAGTCAAATACTAAGTCGAGTTAAAAGATCTTTCATACAAGAGATGTATTATGCAATGTCACATATTAAAATACAGTATCACATTTGGTATTACAAACGATGACAAAAAGACATTGAAGATAACCAACTTGTAACAAAGCTCATAAACACTTTCAATATTTTGCTGGCATAGAAATCTTTTAAATTTACATTGGATTTAGAATAGTTTATTTTTTTGGAATCAAGGAGAGGGAGGGAATAACAATCTATGTCAGCATTTTAAGCTACGTCAGATTTTTTTTGGTTCTCTTTTTATGTATATTCATTTACACCGAACAAAGCTATTTCTTGAAATAATATCTTGATGATATGGAAAAATTCAGCCCTCTGAAATTCAACTGAAATTTAAAGTTTTCCAATTTTCTTTATGGGATGAAGAAAGAATGGGTAAGTAATCTGATTCATTATTTCATATAAAAGATTCAAATCATATGATAATGACAAATCAATGGCTTTCTGTAAATTCAAGTTATTTAAGAAAAGATATGCCTTTTCTTACGAGAGAAAAAACTATTCAAATCAAATAAACTACAAAAATAAAAGAAAGTAGGGGGAGACTGAAAAGAAAGTAACGATTAAAGGATGCAGAATAGTAGAAAGGAAGTTATGTGAGAATGGTATTGCTCCGTACCGTTTTGTGTCCATGTTGAGGGACTAGAAGAGAACAAGCAGCAAGTGATAATTACAAATTAAAAATAAGGAAATGGCATTCCAATCGCTGTTCCAGAGCTTTATTATTCGCTACAATTACGAAAATCGACGTCCTTTGTGCTGCACAAATCTGAACTGAAGAACGTGAACGTATCTTACTATAGGACGTTCATCTGTGAAATGCCTTTGACGAAAATGAAAAATGAGAAAAACGACTGAAACGCTTAAAAAATTATTGAGCAGGGTGTGAATGTAGTTTAAAAATTTCATGAGTTATGCCGTTTAGTCAGACAAGAAAGAAACTGTCTGTGATTGCGATTCCACTATTATGGGCAACAGATTATTTAGATTACAACTCGAGTAAAATTTGATGAAAAACTTCCCCCTTTTCTTCCATTTTATTGTAAGATCTGGGCTAACATATTATGCATTTAAGAGTACTGAAATGGTCACCAGTGTGATTCTAGCAACCTAAATTTGCAAAATTTTCTGGGGCAGCATGCCCCCAGATCCCTCAAGGTTGGTCTTCCTTTTTCCCATTTGAGACTACTGAGCTGGTTCCTCTTAAAGACACCCCCAAAAACTCCTTTCGGTTTCATCAACTGGCTGATTCTTCAACTAAACGGAGATTGAGCACTTCTTGTTCTCTTGACTATTCTACCGTCATTATCCGAGGGTCAAAAGTGTGGCACCCCCAAAAAGTTTTTTACAGAGGGAGTAAATACCAAAATTATGCCTTATAAATGACATAATAGTGAAATATATAAAAAATAACGAAGAAGTGAGAGCAGTAATGAAGAAGGATACCTTATAATAGAAATGTATCCTTTATAATGAAAAAGTATGAATAGTAAAAGAAGTATGTATTTTCAATTAATAAAGAATTGTGCCTGGCAAAAGATTGAATCCCTAATAACGAGAAACAATGCATAATAATTTATCGTAATGATTTTGGTGCTGTTGGCGCCCCATAGCGCAGCAACGGAGAAGCAAAGAGCGAACATTTGAATTCAATGTTCTTTGGGGTTTTCTGTCGGACGGGGCCTGCAAGACTCAACCTGAGGCATGACAATCCATAGTTCTTACCAAAAATTGTGTGTACAATATGTTACCGACAATTGTGTGTACAATATGTTACCGACAATTGTGTGTACAATATGTTACCGACAATAGTGTGTATAATATATGTGAAATTTCAACAAAAAAAGCCACCGTAAAAAAGTAAAAACACTGGCATCAAGATTTAAGCAAATCTTACTTGTTAAGGGGAATTATTTGTAGGAATCAGATTTACTTGAAAGAGGTAAATCTTATACCTTGGTCATTGTCCATTGAGCAAATCAGATGTTCACTGTTCCATATAAAATTGGGCCAGAAGAGATCAGGGGATTGAGATATCTTTGGGAAGTTAGCGTTGCCCGGTTAACTTTATTCTTTTTCACAGCAAGAATTAGTGCTGGTCTTTGTTTAGAACAACTTTGGAACATTCTGCGGCCGATATTACATAATAACAGACTCCAAAAACTTTCAAGTTAAACGTTAAATGTATATCTAGCTAACAGATTTATTGTACTTTTTAGAGAAGATTCGAAATTTATTGGTCACCAAGTAAATAGATATACATAAAAAGTACTTAACAATTTTTTCACTGTATTTCGTGTTTTAATATCGCACCAGAATAAGGTCGAAGTCGTTCAAGTTCTGTTTGTTAAGGAATTCAATTGGGGTAATCGTGTTCGGGGTTATCGTCATCGGGGTAATCTGACAAACCTTCAAAATTGTTGAAAATTTATTTGCACCACTTTGAAACATTGGGGAGGGGGAATTTGCCCCAAGAAATTGAGCCGAAACTGATACTTCTACATTAGTTCTAATGCAAAGTTTCTTGCTCGTAGTTCTCACAATTTTGATTTTAAAGCCACGAAAAATTTGAAAATTCATAAAGGATTTGACCTCCAAAATTCGCTCAGGGTGAAAATTTACACCCTCAGTCAATTTACACAGTCAAATCCCTTATAACTTTTCAAATGTCTTGTCGATATAGAATCAATATCGTAAAGATAAGAAGCTCAACAATATTCCTTGACGCTGAAATAAAGATGCTTAATTCGAATCTAATGTAAGTCGAAATGTTGCAGTGACACAGTTTTCAATGTTTTTGAAAGCGATGTCATTAGTTGAGAATCGTAATTCAAGCCAGCTTTGTCAAATGATTTTGGTATTCAATCAAATTTAATTTGATAAATAGTTGTTTTTTGAAACATGTTTAATTATGTATGCATCAAATTCAACTCTACATCAATAACAATTGCAAATTAGATTGTATTGGGCAACCAGTTCTTTTCATTTTCACTGGTGCTTGCTACCATGGTACAGCAATCAAGACATTAACCAATAAATACACAATTCAACTTTTCTATCTGCAATTTCAATTGCATAACCATCTTTTGAAGGTGGCAAATTTTGTTTCTCATAAAATGAAAGTATATATCAAGCAAGTGACAAATTTTGAGGTGCATATTGAAGATGGCAAAAGTTTCGGTGAAAAACAAGATTTTGCTGAAACAGAAATTATTACTGACGCGCGCATTTGTTCATGTTTTTGTCCATGCAATGTGAGTAGATTGCATCAGTATACAGTGTTATTGCTTAAAACGCTGGGTTACTTCTCAACTATTTTAGACTGATTTTTCACGTCCTTAAAATGCGTTTCAGAACTGAGGCTTCACGCATTTATCCTTTTGTTTCTTATATAGCTAAAGACTGTTCCATTAAAAACATGTATCTTATTTGCATGATTTCGCTATAATAAACAGTAATTGCAATTAATACCTTTACTGCAAGAGCCTGAAGGACAGAGGGAGGGAAAAACTTTTACAAAGTGAAGCTTCAATTTTCTAATTGATGTATTTCAACCTACATCAATTGTCTAGTGTTGCAGTTTAGTGTCTAATTGTTTCAGACTGGTGAAGGGGAAATAGTGTATTTAGCGCTAGTCGCTAGTGTCTCAGTAGTACACTACATTAACTTATCGAGACATTGACCCTCTTGTGAGGCTACTGTAGTGGGGCTCGAACCCCGATCCCGACCTTGCTGAAATTCTGATACCACGAGCAAGCTGATTTAGGTCCTGCGGCCACAACACTTTCGACTTTAATGATCGTACAGCCAGACAAAAGGCATAACATTGTTTTAAAGATATTTCTGCCTTTTATCATTTTTAACCTTAGATATATGATAAGGAAAATTTCATCATTATAACAGATTTTGGGTATGTTTTACTACAATCAGCACAGATGCTTGGATCCACCGATCAATGTGTTCCACCTACGCAAATTTCAGTTACATCCAACCTGATACTGTTCTCCAAGGATCTGTCTATTTGACTTTCAAAGGAAAATCAGCAAAAGAGTGTGAAACTGAATGTGTTAATGAGTTTTTTGCAAGTCAATCAACACAGAAAGTGATGGGAATAGAACATGCGAACTGAACAATGAGCACGTGCTTGAAAGGGTTAAAAACCTCAATCTGACAACAAAAGCTGGGTGGACGTACAGAGCAACTGATTACAGTGATCCATGGGTAATTTTCTTTCATAACGCCTTTTACGCTTAGTTTCAGCCGTATTTCTGGATTTACTTCAGACCATCTTATCAGGGTCTTCCATTTTTATTCAAGCAAAGAGACAAAAGCCTAGTATTCGTTCAAAACAATAGAAGAGATTTTTGATTACACAGATGTGAAATTGAACCAACTTAAAACTCAAATCTAAAAACTTTAAACTAGAAAGATTGAGGGTCACTTAGGGGTTTTGGAGAACATGGGAACATTCGAAATGCATCTAGGGAACAAGGGAATGTTGGGGATGTGGCAAGAATCAGGTAAAATCTTCTCTATCAATCCACTTGACCATCAATCTGAAAAAGACCCTTACCAAACTCCAGGAAACAAGATGATTTTTTCAAGAGAACAGGGAAACATGTAATCGATCTCAACGACCCTCAAAACTAGACTGAAAATATCTTTCAATAATTTTCCATACGCGATTCTTATTTTTCTTTCTTCCCTTTCTTCCTTTTGTAATAGTCGAATGCCAAAACAGTCATAACTGAATTTTAGTATTTCAAGGCGAAGTTAAGTTCAATCGCAAGGCTACTATTTCATCAGCTGCTCCCCAAAGATAAAGGTAGACGCTACTGCCTACTCCAGTCGCTTTCGTACTGAGTGCGAAACAGAGGAGACAATAAGTTAATAACGTCTTTCATGTGACTCGTTCAGAGCAGGAAGCAAAGACCTCGACCACTCTATTAGTTGACCACACGAAAGCATGACGTTAATATCCTGTTTTAATACTATTATCTATAACGATTTAGAATCATTTTAGGTTGGCGATAATTGCAAAGCTTTGAAGCCATGTCCAGTGAATCACGTATGTGTAGATTCATGCAACTGTCCTGGATACCGATGCATCAGGTGCCGTGGTATGAATATTGGCATCAGTTGCTTGGCTACCATAGGTATTCAATTATTTTTCTGAAGAGCCTTAAATCTCATAAACTATGAATAACAGAGGTAAAAATAAGATCTGAAAGAACAAATGATAGATGAGATGTAGCTACATTACTTCCTTCAACAAGTGCCTTCCATTGAAGAAAAATTGTTGAAGTATGAAATATTGCATTTGCCGTAAACCGATGATATGTTGTCTGCTGGAGTACAAAATTTCTTTATATGGACTTTTCTTAAACTTTCAGTTCTAGGACTTCAATATACTTCAGATAACAAAACCATTGATTATTCATGACTGGCAAGAAGTTTGCTTACGATATAGAATCTTGGATAGAGGCGTTCTCTTTTTGGGGAGTAGGCTTATTCCCGATATCCTTTCTGCTGTTCAGTTAAAAAACTCTACTTCCTACACTGTTTCAAAAAGGACAACTGTGCCTTATTCCAATATACGAGAGATATGTTATCCTCATGTGTAATGTCTATGAAAAGCAGAGGTGTCTAGCTGGGGGTAGCTCGGGGGCTCTTCCCCTGCCAATATAAGGCAGTCTGGAGCTGGTATTTTGAATCATTTTGTTCTGAAGCATGTCTATAACTTCTATAAATTCTTTCCTGAGGTAGAGACCCTCCCGTAGCTCTTCACGATTGATGATAAGCGAGTCATAACTTGCGTTCTGAGATTCTTTCACTTCTTACCACAGCAATTGAAGGAACACCTTTGGGAATGGAGAACAAGGAAATTACTGACTATCAAATCACGGCTTCAAGTCATTTTAATGGCTATCCTCATGGAGCAAGAC
The DNA here is from genome assembly GCA_014526335.1 of Chrysaora quinquecirrha. Taxonomy (NCBI): domain Eukaryota; kingdom Metazoa; phylum Cnidaria; class Scyphozoa; order Semaeostomeae; family Pelagiidae; genus Chrysaora; species Chrysaora quinquecirrha. The sequence continues at coordinate 196,692 of JACTAT010000225.1, forward strand.
TGAATATAAACGACAGATGGTGTGCAGCACAGGGTAATGCAAACCAATTTATAAAGGTAAGTAGTTTCCTGGCAATGAAAATATACCAAAAAGATCTTGAAAGTAAATATTGAAAAGCTCAATCGATGACATTCGATGGACCGGACTGCATGAACAGAGAGCCAACGACGTTTCAACTAAGCTATAGACCTCAATGAAATTACTGATTAACTCTCCAAGTCATACAGCCAAGAGCCGTCCTTCCTATTGATTTTTGTGTTTCGGCTGTGATATTGAGCCTTCTTCAGTACCATACATATTTGTATATACTTTGCATGAATTGGGGAACATTAGGATAGATTTTTCCCAAGTGGGATACCACAATAGATGGTATGCCACTTTGGAAATTGTCAATATCTAGTTTATATAAACTGCCAACGTCTTCCGTATATTGATCTTTTGATAGCTTTTTCCACAAGTGACACTTCACCTGGTTGGAATGAAAATTTTCTGTATGAGCAACAGGAAGTGGGCCAGCTCATTAAGGGACCGCTCATTATTTGTACAGGGGTTGGTACTAAAGCATAATGGGTTGAAAAGGTAAATTATATGCAATTAAAGAGTTGGAAAAAAATATTAAAGTAAACTTCTGATTTGGTAAAAATTTTTTGGCTAATTAATTTTTTGAAAAATTTCCCACCGCCCCCCCCCCCTCTCTCTTTTATTTGGACCCCCGCTTGTTTTGATTTGTATTAATATTGGTGCCGATATTTTCTTTTTTTATTTTACTGTGCCTTATTGGTATGAAATTTCACTTATACAACTATGAATTGCCAGAGCTTATAAGTACTATAGGGCTCGTTGGTACTGCGTTTCAATAGTTTGCTGACAAAGTTTTTCAAACATATTCCAACCCCCGTTTATATTGACCCCCACCAATTAGATCCTGAATGATGTTCTAACCACCGCCTATTCCAACCTCCGAGCAATTAGGCATGCAAGAGTGGATTTTTATTAATTTTTCAATAGTACCAAAATGATAGAAATCCGCTTATTTCATTATCCTATGAAATCCGAACTCTTTAAGGCAAAGAATAAGTCAAATAGAAGCTCAAAAAACAATCACGATCACAAACCCTAGCATGAGGAATGATGAAAAAGAAAAAAGGTAAAGGAGAATATTGCTTTTCATTCTTGCAGGTTCGTTTTCACAGCAAAAAGATTATTACTGATGTTGCTGTTCAAGACAGTCCTGAACATGGAAGCTGGGTGAAAACCTATGAGCTTATGTATACAGAGGACCGAACGACATGGAAAACATATGAGGAGGATGGAAATATTAAGGTAAAATACACGGTGATAGCTAATTCGAACTCTCAGGTGGATTGTGGAAATGTTCGGATTACAAAAAGTTCCATTTATAAAAATTAACCTCAGAATCCCGGTTTTTCCTCAACTCTCCCTAAATCCTCGTTTAATAACTTTTTTCTATGTGATCGTAACTTGCATAGCAGTCGAAAACAAATAAAAAAGTTTCAGTCACTTTTTTATCATCATCATCATCATCATCAACACCATCATCATCATCATCATCATCATCATCATCATCATCACCATCATCATCATCATCGTCAGCATCATCATCATCATCATCATCATCATCATCATCATCATCATCATCATAATCATCATCATCATCGTCATCATCATCGTCATCATCATCATCATCATCTTCATCATCACATTCATCACCATCGCCATCGTATCATCATCGTCATCATCATCATCATCATCACAATCATCACAATCATCACCATCGCCATCGTCATCATCATCATCATCATCATCATCATCAAAATCACCATCATTATTATCATCATCACCATCGTCATCATCATTATGAACACGAGAAACATGAAAAGCAGTCCAAACATTGCCGATGGGCGATGGTTACAAATTTTAAGCAACTGTTTTTCTAGGTATTTAAAGGACCTGAAAGAGGTGATCACGTCGTAAAAGAAAGCTTGATATATTACATTCAAGCATATGAAGTAAAATTACTGCCGAAAACCTGGCATGGCTGGTTATGCATGAGAATAGAGTTTTACGGCATAGGTAAGGCTGCATTTGCACTATGAAATTTTGTCAATTTTGCACGCACTGTTTGGGGAAGATGCTTTTGCAGTTAATGTTAGCATCTTTGATCGAAAGTTGCGTACTAGGAAATTGTTAAAGTTTCTTAAAAAGAAATCTTGTTTAACAAAGAGCGAGTTGTTATAAAATTGTGCATTTCGAGAGCTTAAAAGACATATTTTGTCATCATAATATATTTGATATGATTCAAATACTGGAGTTTTAAAGGTAGGCTTTCGTATATACGGGTTTAACTGTATAAAACTCTCTAAAGTATTGTTATATTTACTCGGGTTTATTCCTGAAAGTTATGTTTGTTCTGACAAAACGCTAAATATCGTTAATGCAAAACACCCGTTTCCGTCATCTGCGAAATTTCCAAAACTTTCTTGCTCTCTTTCAGCTTGAGAGCTGAAACTCTTTTCCCGCAATGACTTTTCTCAAATCACAACACATTACTATGGATTTCAGTAGCTTGTCCAGTAGACGCCTACCCCCGCTTTAAAAAAAATGGGTCTCGCAGATTTTTGAAATCCGAGCTAAAATATCTTAGGGTCCACGGCAAATTTGGGATCACAACTAACTCTGAAAAATAGGAGTATTGCTTATCTGTAAGAACCAAACTTATGACTATAATGATGATCATTTACATAACCGCAATATTAAATTATGAATTATTTCTAGAGCATCCTTGGCAGCCTCCACTCCCAGAAGGTAATATTTCATCTTCTTTTTAGCAAGTTGTTTAACGCTTCTTGTATTTTTATATCCTTCAAAATCTGAGCATAAGAAGTTACACATCAACAAAGATTACAGAGCATTAATACTCTATTATCTTTGATATCAAATAATATGATGAAGTTGACGACGACGACGATGATGATGATGATGATGATGATGATGATGATGATAATGATGATGATGGATGATGATGATGATTATTATTATTATCATAATTATTGTTGATGTCATTATTATCAATATTATTGTTATTATTGTTGGTACGCAATAATGTCTTATCTTCCGTCACAAATCATTATTGAGCAACTAGTATCAGGGCAAAACGAGTTTCTTAGATTGATCAAGAAACATTATATTCCGAGCTAATCAACAAACTCTGCAAGCAACTTTTACTAAGGCAAAGGTGCAGAATGCCCAAGAAACGCTTCTATAATTTCAGGACAAATTTCTTTTCTCAAGTGTTTGGCAGAATGATGTACGGTGCAGCATCGACGCGTCAAAATGACGTCTAAATAACCTGATGATCTAAATTTGTTTATAATAAGTACTGAGATATTTTGTTAAATAGGTTTTTAAATAGGTAATAGGCGATATCGTTAACCGTTTTTAAAATGATCCCCCTCCTCGGATAGCCCCCTTTTACCAATCTGTTCTTTTCCAGACCCATTTTACTGAATAGGGCTAAGGTAAAAAAATTAGCCTGATGGATGTCAATTTTCTTGACTTTGGAAAAAAGAGCATGATCCTATTCAAGATTTTCTTCACGGGAAAATTATCAAATTTCTAGTCTCGGTACAAGAAACAAGGGCCTGATCCAGGGTAGTGGATTGGTTGGCTAGCAATCCCCCTTTACTGGATAGAACAATTTGAACACGTAATTGTTATAAAACGCAACATTGGTTTAATGAATATTGGTGCCAAACATTTACTAGCCTTTGATGCAGAAATTTCACTGTGGTTAGGAATTCAGTCAATGTTAACTGCAGCGTAATAAATTTTTGGTGAATATCAACAAAAATATCGATTTGAATTTTCATAAAAGTGTAAAAGATAACAGATGAAAAATGAAATAGGTATATACTCTATGTTAACCTTTCTTTCTCAGCTCGAAAAGAGCGTTTTTCAGAATAAATAAGGCATTTTCGAGAATGAGAAATGACGTTTCCCAGAATATATGAGGGCGTTCGTTTGCAAAAATTATCTGGGTCTCCAAATTCACTTTTAAAATAGGCATGCTACCCCCTTCATTGAAACCTGGATCAACCGCAAGTAGTGATTTTTGAAAGTTTTCTAGAAATAAATGGTACAAGTTTTCAGTATTCCCCACAAGTTTGGATATATTCAAATATTTTCTAAAAAGTTAGAAAGCTACACAGTTTAGCAGTCTGGTAACAAATGCATAAAAGCCTTTTAAACTAGGATAGAGAAAAGGTTGCGTGAAATGCCTCTTGGAAATGTTTACGATAACGAGTCACTGAAACGTGGAAGACAAGACTGAAAATTATTATTGACACATTTTTAGGAAAGCTGCCTTCCAGTGTGTAAGAAATAAATTGCTGGAAATGATATCTCTTTTCTAGCTATATCTGGAGACCCTTTGGGTTTACAAGATAAGACAATAGCAGACTATCAAATTTCGGCATCTTCATTCATCCAAAAACCTTATAAAGCAAGGCTTTACCATGATCAAGGGTGGTGCGCAAGTACTAAGACAGTTTCCCAGTATATAAGGGTGAGTACTAGATTTCTTCTTTCATTTCCTCTAGACGAAGATAAACTATGGGTCAATCCCCCTTGTACTGAGATACCTGTTGAACAGAGATTGGATGATCTCCAAATGCATAGTTTCCCTCGAAAGTGTGCCCGATCGACGACTTATAATAAAATGAGCGCGTTGGTCTCATTTTATTCAGGTATACTGTATATAGCGGAAGTTAATTCGGTATATTCAGGGTTGCTAAAACTGGTCTGCAAAAAGGACAAATGGTCAGTAACTTGCCTTTGTCCGCAGAATTTTTTTTCTTGAGATAATTGGTTATTTTTAGTCATGAAAAACAACCAGAGTGATTGTAGTCTTCCCAAATTCTCATTGTCTATTCAACTTTGCCCAACAGCTAAAAAAGGAAAGGATAGGCCCGGAATATATTTTCGCTGCGAATTGATACAACTTCTTTTTAAACAGCTGCTAAGTCTTTCAGATGTTCTAAAGTTTCTTCTTAGTTATTTGCCACCAAAAATTCGCAAGATTCTTATATTTAACATTAACACCTTCAGTTTTACGTTGAGGTCGAATCCCTTGCACCTTTTCCTTTCTGTCGCGATATAGAAAATACAGAAAAATTAGGAATAAAAGCTGGATTCCAGATCAGAGTTAACTCTAAAGTGCCTTATTGCTGTTTCCTGCTAATTAATGAAAAATGCTTATTCCGACCCCCAAGCAATTAGGCACTTAAAAGCAGGTGCTTAATCTGAACTTCAGGTGCTAAAGCTGAATTTAAGATAAATAATTGTTTTCAAGTATGAAAATATATCCAAACGGGCATACAACTTGATAATGAATAAAATAACCAGAAGCTTAAACATTTTTTAAGATAGCAAACGAAAGATGACAAGATATTAGCTATCGACTATATATTCGACTGCACTTTCCAGCAGTCATCATCAGAGTAACGGTTTTACAAATTCAACGGTTAAAGTTAAGAATTTAAAATTTAATTATTTAATTGTTGTCATGGTAATTGATATATGACAACTCCAAAGAAGAACCGGAAACAATAATGACGTTGAATGCGCAAGACAAATCCATTCCGTTAAAACTGTTTAATTAAAACATTTGTTATCATTACGTCATTATTGTTTCCGGTTCTTCTTTGGAGTTGTCATATATCAATTACCATGACAACAATTAAATAATTAAATTTTAAATTCTTAACTTTAACCGTTGAATTTGTAAAACCGTTACTCTGATGATGACTGCTGGAAAGTGCAGTCGAATATATAGTCGATAGCTAATATCTTGTCATCTTTCGTTTGCTATCTTAAAAAATGTTTAAGCTTCTGGTTATTTTATTCATTATGTTTTCAAGTAGTTTTCAAAATTTCGATCTGTTTAAGTTTTTGAAATTATTCCAAGGTTGATTTTCCCTCAAGAATGATAATAACAGCTATTGCTGTGCAAGGATATTGGCACTACTTAATGGATTGGTGGGTCAAATCATATCAGCTCCTTTACACAGGAAGAGGTTATACTTGGACAATCTACACAGTGGACAACGCGATCAAGGTTATTAAGTTCTTGATAAATTTATCTGTTTTTCATAGTCTTTTTCAGATTACGTCTATCTTTCTATTTACACTCATTTTTGTAAAGAACCTTTCGTCCTTGTTAAGTAAATATTTCAGATAAACGGCGGTAGAGTTTTTAAAGTTTTGGCACTTCTAGATTCTAAAGTTTTCTTGAGAGTTTTTCAATTTGCAAAGAAAAAACTTTTCCATCTGCAGGTTTCAAAAGTTACCTAAAAATACATCATACTCAAATTTTACTACCAGAAAAGTATCAACAAACGACTTTCGAGGCATATTTGATGATGCAACACCGGCCGTCAAAGATATGTATTGTTTAAGAAACGGTAAAAGGAAACGATCCAAGCCATCCACATAATTTATCCCAGCTAGCTGGTGGTCTCAAGAGCTACGCGAGGTCGGGGTTTGAGGGAGCCCTAACCACTGTATTATTACAGCAAGGGTTGAGGTCTCATTAATTCATCTACTTCTGAGATTCTAGTGATTGGCGCTTGCTTGTGCACGCCGGACTATCATACTCATTGTGTGTAAAAATTCACATGATATGTGAAGGACAAAGCCCGGGGGTGGGGGGTAATTTAAATATTTAGGTACTGGGGAGTCGCCGCCCAAAATTTTTTGTTTTTCAGGATTTGGCATAAACTCTAAATTTTCATAAATTGGTATAAGTAAGGGTATCGATTTCTCGATAATAGGCATGGATTCATTAAAACTGTCTTATTTCTGTATGCTTTCACTGTTCTTTGTGAAGCTTGATTCGAATTGACATATTTATAATTTATTTTCCAGATTATGCAGTTTGTTCGTCCCCACCTATTGAGCAATGAGCGCAATGTAATGCTCAGCTCTTTCCATTTCCTATTTATTACAGTTAAAACAGAACGTGATCGAAAGCAGTGAAGAACTTCTGTTTCTTAAGACTATACTCTTGTTTTTGAACATATTTCGCCCATGCTGTCTGAGTTACCTGAAGGTTTCTTTAACTTTATGAAGTCTAGATCGAAAATTAAAGATTTTTCTCAATTTCTAGTTGTCTTCTTGCATGCAGTACGCCATTATTTTCGCTTTACTAAAACGCTTTACTGAAAATATAAGTCGATACAGCAATTAGGAGAACTATATATTTCGCAAATGATGGCTGAAAATTAGTTGTATGAGTATTTAACTCCACATAATTTAGTCTAAAATGTTGTTTAGGCTTTTTGCATGTCTATAGGCAGTTGCCTAGATTTCTTGTTTGAGTAATGCACTGTTAAAAGGAAACTAAAAACACCAAACACAGGAGACCCAAGGGCGCATGGTGGCCGCATGGCTATTAAGAGCATTAATTCAGTCAGACACATACCATGGTCTTAATTATTACCATTCTTATTAGACATTCCAAGGGTCAACGACAAAAGATACCCCTGTCAAGACAATTCTGCCATATTGGATTCGTGCATGCGCCATCAAGTTGAATCCAAGATCATGGAAAAATTCGCTCTGCATGAAAATGGAGGTATACGGCATAAGTAAGTTAAAGCTACGCCCAATTTCCCAAATTTCCGTCCATGTTTTGGTTAACGTATTTTGGTTTTTGACTGGTATTATACAATCGCTGCCAAATATAGTTGGAAAGTCCTAGATTTTTGGTATGAATCACTGAAATTTTCGGTGAATCTAGTCTAGCATATTCAAGAGGAAAATCCCCCTCCCCTCTCAAACAATGTTTAGACCATTAATGATTCTCTTAGCAATCATGCGAGGTCAGAATTAGCTGGAAATGTTAGTGCTAAACATTGTTCATGTAGTGTAGGAAGAGGATGGTTAAGCAATGGCAAGCAGTGAAAGAGATTTCAGCGCACAGGCGTTCCAACACTTTTGGCAGCCATTGTACCCAAAACTACCACCAGCTAAGGTTTAAACTCGGTCATTTGATATAAACAGTCATTCATGGTCACAAAGGACTCATTTTTCTAATAATAAAAAACAAATAATCAAAACTCAAATTAACGCAAATATATGCTCAGTTTTTTCGTTTTTCTTTGCAGAGGACCCATACCAGCCAAGGATTCCAGCAGGTAACCACCATATATTACTTTATAACTGAATTTTCCATGATCTCTTATCTAAATTAAATCAAGCTCGTTCAGAGTTTTAGGCCAGAGTTGCACCTTTTGGGCATAAATTATCATCTTTCCATGCAATGGGGCTTGAGGTAATTCGGTTCCGGGACCAATTTTATTTTCTTAAGCAAAAGGGGTAATAGTTGCTAAGATGTCGTTTGGTTTCTATATACTGTTTTCATTCTTGCCTGTTGCTTAATTAAAGTTCATAAAAACAAAGAGAAACAAAGACCAATTAATAATTGCAAGATAAACGGATTAACCATTTGGATTAACTGATATGCTCAAAAATCTATTCAAATATTTTGTCTCCGTTTTTTTCAAAGTTACGAGATTTTATCAAGGAAACTGACATTACAATTTCTAAATACGGTATTTAAAGGGAATCGAAAAGGCTAAGGCAGTGCATTTTAAAAATATCCTATTCAATCAATTTGAATTTGAAAGCAAGTTAGTCATAGCAATGATTCTCTGCACTGAACAATAGAGGCAATTTATTGTCCATAACCAGATGAGAATGGTTTATTAATGGTATCTGAGAGCAACAGCTACATGCCAGCTTTAACCCTGTCGATTCTCTTTAAGAAGATCAGCACGGGGAAGGGAATGCTATTGGAGACAAAAGACGATATGTATTTACATATAATATTTATTGTAAACCTCTCGCAATGTGAACGCAAAAGGGGTTGGTAACTTAGGATTTTTTTCTAACTACATTTTTGCATCACAACCAGGACATCATCATGTTAAAAGTCCATCCCCTGACCAGACAAAAACGTTTATTGAAACATAGAAGCCAATCAAACTGTTCTCTTCTGTTGAAAATTTTAGCTCAGATTCGAAATTAATTGTTTCATTTCATTTCATTTTTAATTCCTTTAACATTTCCTTTATTTTCATTCTGTTGACTATATTTTAACACGAGGAATTTTTCGTCCAAGATACTTTCTACGGCTCTCTATTGAACTGAATAATTCCGGAATCCCATCCGGAACGGTTGGTATAAGGTTGGGTATACATTTTCAGCAAATTAGTAGAACGTCGGGTAGCTATGTATTTTATGCTTGAGCGCCACGTCCCTTATAAAATTTGATAAAGTGCCCCCAGGGGCCAAAAAACAATGACTTATCTTTATATTTAACTACTTTGAGGATTTTATATAATGAAAGTGAAATTGCAATGTTGCATTATCTAATCACAAGTTAGCCTTTACCGTCACTTATATAAGGAGAAGTAGTTTCCTGTACGCCTATTGTAGTTAATTGTTACTGTTACTTTCATGGAAATTGAATTGTACTGAATTTCTTGTAGCTTGCTCAAACAATGCCAGACCATTGGGAATGGCATCTAAGGAAATACCCGATAACAGCATAACTGCTTCAGCCTACTTTCGTGGCAAAGAGCCACGACAAGGACGAATCAACGAATACGGTGACTGGTGTGAAGAAGCAGGAGCCGACGGAATTCACTCATTCCTTCAGGTTTATTTCAAATTACAGTTATTCATATAGAATGCATTCACAGTAGAACACAGGAGTGAAATAAGACAACAACAAAAAGGGAGGACAAGCCATGCATGAGATGCGTGTAGGGGGAGGGCATCCACCTGGCACGTTAGTTATCGTCGCAGCTGGGTTGTTTGGGTTAAACTAAAACCTAGAAGAATCTTGCAAGGCAGGTATCTTGACAAGTAAATATCATGAGAGCATCTTTCATATCACAGAATCCTAACTTTTGGCCGTTTAGGGCACAAATAAAAAGATATGACTTTTTGAGAGGTTTTCAACATATTTGAAAGGTTTTTAGGGGAATGAACAATAAGCATTTTTCAGGTTGATCTGGGAAAGCACATGATAGTTGTTGCTGTTGGAACACAAGGCAGATTCAACGGTGGAAGCTGGGTTACATCATACAGAGTTGGATATAGCGATACAAATGAAAGCTTCAAATGGATTGCACAGGGGAACACAAATGTGGTAAGAAAGTGTTGTCCAAAATTTGTATTGTCAATTGATATGTGGTGTTACATGTTCTATTTGGTGTATAATTACTGTCACTCCTCGCTAATCAGCTCTTTTAACTTCCTACCCCCCGTTTTTTTTTGGGTCCCACTTATTAGTTTTCCCTCAAGATTTGTTCCATTTTCTGTTTTGGTGAAAATAAATGAAACTTTAGTTAGAACTGCTTTGAATCTCACATGCTACCTTTTTATAAACAACTCAACAATGGTAACGATGGTTCCTTAGTCAACTAGAATGGCAAAATGAATGTCTATTCTTGAGTTTCTTCAACTAAAATTCTAACTCTCTTATTCCAAAGCCATACCACTAATTAGATCTTTCTTACTTCTACCCCGTGAAAAATGAGAGAACCCTGTCTTCTTGATTCAGATTCTGAGAGCTTTCAAATTCATTGTTCTTCCGGATAGGTCCCTAAAGAGGCGAGACGTTGGAGGTTGCTTTTGCCATTTGTTAAGAATGGGATGAGCTGTAATAAGTCATCATTCATAGTTATTTAGAATGGCCACTAAAGGTCACTATGAGGTATGTTCCTGGCAGCAATGCTATGAAATTAGATCACGGTTGTCCATTTATCCCTGAACTAACAACTTTATCGTTAGGGATGACGAAGGTAGTCTTTGGCAAAAGCAATTTGAAAGTTTAAATCAGCCTTAAATTGTTTAAATGTAAACAATGTGAGTATGTAATGTAATGTAGTGTATGTAGTGTAGTGTATGTAATGTAATGTAATGTAGTCAATGTTTCATCGTATGGCCTAAGTGTTCTTGCATTGAAAGATCTGTAACTATACGTTTGTTTTCAGACGTTCCCTGGTAATGTGAACCACCACGAAATTGTGAAGAACAAACTGAGTCCTCCAATCAAAGCTCGATATGTCCGTGTCGCACCAGCTACTCATAATAAATACATGTGCATGAGAATGGAGCTATACGGATGTGATCCATTGCAATGATATTTTAGTTGTCTTGATGATACCATTTTCAAAAATTATGAAGTCCAGTTAAAGCACAGGCTAAGTTATCGTTAGGTAATGACTGAATGGATGACGCTTTACTTTGATAAAAACATCAGTTCTGTTCAGATAGTAAGACAGATTTTCGGACGAGCCTTTTTATTGAAATCGTGTTGCATTGCCATGACTGCTGTCCGGTATTACGTAGTTAGGGTTTAAGCTCAAATGCACACTTATTTTAAGCAATATTGGAGCACATCACTCAGACTTGTAGTTGTTAGTTTACCATGTTAGCTTTGTAGTTTACCGAAACCATGTGTTTGAGATGAGGTTTTAGAATTGCACGTTTCATTTGTTGCAACGTACAGCTATTTACTCATTCGAACTTTAACTCCCACGAATATATTGCTCGATTATAATATGCAATATAATAGTTTCAGTAATAAATGGAAAGCGATGGTTCAAGCTTAAATCCTGATAGCAATCACTGTTCCAGTCAATGCAGTTTAAAATTTTTGCCATAACGACTTGAATAGCGGACTTAAGATTTGTTGCCTTGATCTACTGATAATCCCTCTCAGACAGGATTTGAAAATTATTTATCTTAAACCTTGATAAAGTTCATTAGCTGGTCTTAAAAGCCATATTCAAGCCGATTCAAGCTGTTCATCTTCTAGAAAACAAATAATGGCGATTTGCCTAATAATATTTGCCTAAATTCTAAAAAAGACGAAGCTGTTTTCGTGAAAATCTGAGAAAGATCAAGGATAATAAGTCTAATCATTATTGTTTAATAACTTCATATAAGCTCGCCAAGGTTCTCAGTTGCATACCCTTAATTTTCTACATAAAAAAATTAGCACAAACACCTGAGAAATTGCTCTTCTACTTTCGTAAAAGACCAAACTCTATCCAAACACCTGAGAAATTGCTCTTCTACTTTCGTAAAAGACCAAACTCTATCAAAATCAGGGGCGTGGTGGCCCACCGGGACTCGGGAAATTTCTCGGTAGGCTCCTCTAAATTCTTCTGGTGGGCCCCTTAATTCTAGTCTTTTTTATTTTTGAAAGCATTTCTGATCTCCTTTAGCATTCAAGTGGGGTTCCAGCCCTGGCGTAGTTACCCTCTGTACTCCCCCCTCTCGATGGTAGTTCTTGCGCTTGGCTCAAGGTTTAGCCTCGTTTTTCTATTTTTCATTTCATCTCAGTCTCAAGATTGATAAAGTAATTGAAGCCTTAGTATCGGATGTCCCACTTTAGTATTTTCGTTGTTTCAAATTTTATTGCTATTTGGATCGTCCTCTTTTGTTCTGTTGCTATTTTGTTATGTTCCATCTTCCATGGCGGCTGGATTTGTAGACAAATGACGACTTCTACCTAGCTTTATCTACAGTTCGTTTGTAAGTTCAATAAAATAAGATTGTGATTGTAAGATTATAAAGCTGAAAGATAGAGCTCTATCGCCCCTTTATGGCTCCATAGACTTGCTCCAAGTCTATTTCTCAAAGTCCTTCTCTCGCACTCTCCTTTGTTACCATGGAATGGTGGACCTTTGGAGAAGGATATTAAGAAATAGAACAATAATGAGCGAAGAGCCATTCGCAGACGAGGAGCCATTTGCATGGTTTATTCATTTGAACGTCAAGGATTACTATTTTTTCTTATAAACTTGTTAACATTGATTGTGTTACTTAAAAAAATTATAGGCCTTGTGGGCCCCTAAAATCTGGATTTTCCCGGCCCATCTAAATTCCCACCACGCCCCTGATCAAAATGTTTGGCAATTAATTTTGAACAATGCTCCTTATAAAGATAGTAATCCTGTACAGAATTAGTCAACTCTGATGAGATTCATTGGCAAAAATAGGTAATCATTTATGATTTTGGCATGAAAAAATTCCCAATAATCTCCCGTTGCCTAGTGTCGCTATTTTGGGGAATTTTTTCACCAACAGCTCTACAGCTATTTGGTCTCTTGCACCATGTAATTATAGCACGCAAGCACGATATCACAGCACTGATTTAATCATCTGTTGTATTTATCAAGTTATTATTTATTTATTTTAACATGTATTCTATTTTAATTATCATTGTTAATGTGATTTAAATGCTTGCATAATCTCAATCGTTGTTTTGACCTTTTGTACTTTTAGAGCTCCAGGGGACGCTCTCAGGCAATTTATAAACGGGGTCCACCCAACCCCCCCCCCCCCAAAAGAATCAGTTTGCACCCAAAGTATCGGCTTTTTAGGCCGATGAGATGAATTAAGGATTATCATTCCGCTTGCAGGTGGTGCCACTTTCGTAGTATTCTAAGTTTGTTAATTGAATTTCGCCAAAGTCTGAACAATAGACAATAAACTATCAAATTATAGTTACCGAATGTGTTTTTTCTAATTTCAAGAAGAATCGGCAACTCAAAATTATCGGAGGGACACCCCGTATGTAATGTGCCTGAGTGACCCTCCTGGGTTGAAAACATTATCCAATTTCCGATCTGAAGCCCCAGGAAGAACTTGTCATGCAAGATGGCAAGTAATATATATCTGCATAGGAAGAAGCTATTTTGTTTGACTTCATATATAAAAAAAATTGTTCGTTGTTCAGTTGTTCAATTGTTCATGAAAAGAAATGTATGCACTGACGCGACTCTGACCAAATTAATTAACTCACTGATGAGGTTGCCGATGAGCAGCAAAATATTTGATGTAACGAGTAACGCGTTCATCAATAATTTTTAATAAATTAAATGTGTCTTAAATAAGAATGGTTATAAAAACAAAGCTGTGAATTATGAAACAAAGTTCATTTCAAGAAAAAAAATTTCCAACTAGACGCTCATTCTTATGCAAGACGCTTGAGCAGGGACGGATCCAAGAGGGGTTAAAAGAGTTCTGTAAACCTGTCAAATAGTTTGCTAAAAATCTTGCTTCTATAAAATCTATAAAAGCTATAAAATCTATGAAAACTATAAAATCTGTAAAAACTATAAAGGCTATAAAAACTAGAAGTCCATAACTAGCAGCGATCTTTGCTTGAAAGGAGATATTAATTGTTGTACATTATACATTGAATTGAATTATTGCCAATGAAGCGTTGCAATCATATCTGGAGCAACGAAGCGTTACAAATGTTACACATCGAGGCCGTCAACAAGCTTAAAATTGCTGCATTGAGTGGTGAATTGTCTGTCGGGGTCATTTGATTTTGAATATAAATGTAAAGATTATGTTGCGCAATGTGCTAAAAATGCATCAGAAAGAATTTTGAGAACCGGTCGACAAGAGATTATTTTGATGAAGCGCTGATTGGTTGTTATCTCGTACAAGAAATTATGTCCTATGACAAAGGCTAAAGAGAGAGAAAAGTGAAGTTTTTGAAATTAGTTTTTTTCTGCAATGTTTGTTTTTCATTTTGACTTATCAAAAAAATTAAAAAGGGCGTTGCTCCTACTTTCCCCAAAAGTAAAGGGCGTGGCCTCCTAAAAGTTTTGAATTCTTCTCTGGATTTGCCAATGCGCTCGAGTTTAATTAAAATTAAAGCACATGATCTTTGCATTTTACTGTTCTTATTATCTATTGCACGATGTAGGAAGTTACTGTTGTTTTATTCTATCATGCCGAATTGATTTTGAGAAAGATCTTCTATTGACTTTCAATTTATACAACGTTTTTTGATGATATTGCAAGTATCATATTGAATATATTCTGCTGGCTTCGTGAATCTTGTCCTAAAACAGAGTTTACAGTGACCATATACCAATGGAATGTTTAAAACTATTCATCGTGATCGTATACTTCTCCATGTCATCTTTTCCGCGATCGTGTGTTGTAGATAAATGTTTCGAAAGAATTTGGACCTAAGTAGATTTTTATGAGGTTTTCCTACTTTCTTTCTTCTGTCGTATTAACAGTTGGTGAATCATAAATACAGTGCTTGTTTCATCCCATAATGAATTTAATGTTTGGGACACATTCCTTATCAGCAGCTTTAGAAAAGGATAACGTGAAACGTATAAAAGGTGTATTTATGATCGAATCTTTTCAGCGGCCGAGTAGAATGTCGAGTAGAATATGTGAAATATCCCCGAATAATATCAATACGGGTTTTTTTCAATGACTTATGTTTAATGTAACAAAATTATTTATATAGCAATCTTCTTGCGCAAAACTTTGATAGAAATAATAGATCCCTCATAGTTAGGTAATACGTTAGAAAATTTATGTATATATGTGAAAATTTTGTATGAAAATTTATGAATGTTAGGATCTTGAATTGCATATAGCACACTTTTTTATTGCGTTGTCAGCTTTTTTAGTTAAAGCTTTAACATAAGACTCTCGGGATTTCAAGCGCTTTTTGATACTTGAATGTAAGGTTAAAGGAAAAAAACGAACCTCACCAAAACTGTGTACTGGAATTCCAGAGAATTCTTGATTTGAAGTTACGTGGAAATTGTATTTTGAAATATGCAGGGCAAGACTGTACATAAGAAAGACAATCATTTGAAAATAGAGTTTAATATTATTAGAGCATAACAGCGGAGATAAACAGGGGGCAAAATTTGCCTCCCAGGCACATTGTGCCCCCTTTTTATCTCCGCTGTGCCCTCCATTGAGAATTATCCGAAATGCCTAGGTGAGATTGAGTTATGGAAGAGCTTTGTCCAAGAGATGCCTCCTTGATCTCAAGCTCATTCTAGTTAGCACTGTCTAAAGCAGGCCATTTTTAGCAGTGTAAATACTGGGGAACGTTCCCCAGTAGGCCCGATGCCTTCCCCAGTAGTGAGCGCTAAAATCATACAATTTCCCCAGTAGTTGGGGCCCTTTTCAATCCCCACTTACCAACTTGAAAATCAACTGAAAATGTCATTAATTAGCTACAACATGTATTTTAGGCATTGGCAGTATTGGCAAAGATATCGTTTGTTTGAGCTTCGTACAAGAACAAAACTTCGACTTCGTGATGACGGTACAATTTATTTGTAGTCAAAACAGCCGTCAGTTATGGACACCCTAGATTCTAAACCACAGACAAGTGGCGGCAGTGTTTCTGGACAATTTTTTACGTTTCTGGACTATCATGGGCGTCAGACGATTACTTCCAAGAGATTCAGATAATTTTGGTGAAACTTATCTTCTGTTTCTCCCTTTTCTTCAAAAACTGAGCTGCACCAAATTTATAACAGAGCCCTGAAATGATCAACAGAGCGCCTCTTGCTACCGAATTTTTCAAAATTTTCCTGAGGAGCATGCCCCGGACCCCTCTAGATGCTTGCGCCTTCGGCGCTCTACAGCCTTTTCTTCGGTGCCACTGACTGCCAACCCCCGAAAAATTCTGTGGATTTGTGCCCCTGGTCTTTGCCATTTCTTGTTTTGAGGCAACTGCGAAAATCTGTAAAATGATATATTTTGCTTTCGCATATTATGCTTTTTGGCCCTCTTTCCAAATTTTCCCCATTTTCTTATAAATTCCATGGTCTAAATTATGGATAAATGTCAGCAAACACATCGAAAAAGTTAACTATGGAGGAATTCATAGCCAGATGCCGAGCGAAATGCACCAATTTTAAAAGTGAAGTTGAATTGGTGTTGTATTTTTAACACCAATCAGCTGGCAGGATACAGCGGGATAACCAATTTAACTACAATTATTGAATTTTCAAAGTGAGAAAACAAGCCCTTCTGTCTACAAAGAAGTGTCTTTTTGGTTTTGACGTGGACAGACTCAAACGCAACTTACTTTGGTATTTACGTATAAAAAATTGGCTAGGGTAGGGGCAGGAGAGAACCCACGGAAACTCCATCTACTGCTCAAGTGACTATTAAACAAAAATCGAGGTAGAAGTCTTCAATACTAGTCCTAATGTTGTCAATTCCTTCGAAATGCTTTTTTATGCTAATTCGATAGAGGTTAGACTGGGATGTTAGATAAATCTGTTCACTACCAGGTCAGTTCTTCGGCCTGTGCTGTGCTTGCCTTGCCGCTTGCCGTGAATACGAATCCAAAAAGTCGGCATACAAAATAGAAGAAAAAATCTCAAACCTAATGTGAGCAGCCTAGAGTCCATTTACAAAGCGATTTGTTGAAAGTTGACTGCAAAAAACCTTCCTACAGTCTGCCAACAAGAAGATTCTGTAACTAAATTTGTTACTTTCTGCAAAGCTGTGATGATTTTTTCAATCTCTTGCAGACCATACAGCACGCAGCCTAAATTGAGATAAATCGTGGGTCTGGGGGCGGAGCCCTCAGAAAATTGAGACGAAGCCCGGAAAACGCCCTTTTTATTACGGGAAAACGCCCTAGTTTGCGCGGCCGAATAAGCCCACAACGCCCACAATTGAAATTCAAATGCGTATTCTAAAGAACGGGAGTTTTTCCTTTTGTTTTTATGTTCCTATTTAATATTTAATAGATAACTATTTCATAGGACAGTTCGTGTAGCAAGTGAAACATATTTGAGGTTTTGAAAAAAATTTGATGCCATAAACAGAGAATTATATAATTTTTAGAAGCTATAATCGTAAGGGACTACAGAATAACAACATCAACATATCATTCCCTGCTGGGCTCTTCTGCATGATGCAGAAGCTAGATTTTTTAAAGTTTTTCAGGAATTCTGTAAATCTTGCATATGAATTGGAAAAATTCTTTGGATTGACAAATTTTTTTCCAATGAAAATCTAGCACTATCTACTTTCAATTGAAACTTCCTGAAAAACATTGAACGGGTGTAGCGTGTGGGTTCTTTGGATAGCGCGAAGGGAAGCACAGAACACGCTTAGGCCCTAAGGCCTAAGCTAAGAAATGACTTCAACTTTTGTAACTGTAAGACTATGTGATTTATTCCAGATCAAGACGAAGACTAAAATATGATTACACACAAATATATAACACTGACAAATTAGACAACACAACGATACATCACACAACACGTTGACAACAAAGACAAAAGAACACACATTTCCCGGAAAGGGAGTAACTTACACTAACACGAAAACTGCACGCAAACATTGAAATCACGACAATTTACATAAACGAAAGTAAAAACCAAACGAATGAATGAATATTAAAATACAAAACAAAAGTAATTAAAAACACAGATACATTACACTCTCCCCTCCGTTATAGAACAAGATTAAACACAATGTAGGGCTGAAATGTCCGCGAAGTCCAATGAAGAAAAAATAAAAATAAAAATGCCCAAAGTGTCTTGTGAAGGCTCAAAGGCCGAATTGGCGGGTGAAGGAAGTACCTTCAACGACACTCGGAGTTCCATTCTGCACGAAAACATCTTTGGAAATTAAAGTTCATAAATTTGATTCAAAATACAAGGCACCCTCTCTGGTCCTTCTCACGGCCATCCATCGGCTCACCAAAATCCAAAAAATCACATCATCTTCGGCCTCGCGGCATTTCAGTGGGTGTGTCAGGTTCCAACATCGGGTCTCATGTACGTTCAGTGTACATAAGCTAATTTCATCTTTGAATCGAACGGCAGAATAAGAAAATAAGTTCAACTTTAAATTTTGAGCAAAAGTTCAATCTTCAATAGGTCAGCTCCAGCTCCAGCTCCAGCTTTAAGCACACAAAAAAAGTAAACGAAAGAACAAATTTATCACCACGCTGTCTATATCTCAGTTTTCGGTTCACATCATTCGCTCTCGTCTGAAACGTAGCAAACCATGAACAATCCAAATCCATAAAATCCATGATTGATCGACACGATTCTTCTCAGGAAAGCGACTCCCTTCCCTTCAACGCTATCCCGCTCCTGTCACCAATTTGTAACGTGTGGGTTCTTTGGATAGCGCGAAGGGAAGAAAGAACACGCTTAGGCCCTAAGGCCTAAACTAAGAAAGACTCAAACTTTGTAAAACTGTAAGATGTGATTCTATTCCAATCAAAACGAAGACGAAGACTAAAATATGATTACACACAAATATATAACACTGACAAATTAGACAAAACAGCGATACATCACACAACACGTTGACAACAAAGACAAAGAACACACATTTCCCGGAAAGGGAGTAACTTACACTAACACGAAAACTGCACGCAAACATTGAAATCACGACAATTTACATAAACGAAAGTAAAAACCAAACGAATGAATGAATATTAAAATACAAAACAAAAGTAATTAAAAACACAGATACATTACACGGGGGAGTAGGCTATTAAGGTCTGCCTTCTCTATTGTTTTACCAAAACTACAAAATAAATCATGCAGTATCGTTTTTATGTCCGGAGGACATATTAAGAGGGTGTTCGTTGTAATAGACATATAGGCATATAGACGCTTTTTGCTGCCAAACCGCGTAACAAAAGATAAACTACAAATGATAGAAATTAAACTTTGAAATCGCCGTTAAGTGTTGTCGTTAGTGGGCATAATCAACAAAATGCAATTGCTTGCCAAAAACATCAATTAGTATCAACTGTTATTGTAGCGCAGTGGAATAATGCACTTGTTTCTTGCGCTAAGGGTTGTGAGCTCGATCCAAGATGCAGGAAAAACTAAAAATTTGACACCAAGATTTTCTCGCAAAAAAGCCGGCTCGGTCGGGCTTCAAAAAAAGGTTTGACTACAATATTGCAAAATGTTGCTCAAATCTAATTTGATTTATTTTTTTATTTTGAAATATTTTCATAAAATTTTTTATTGGGTTGTTATTCCCAGAGGTTTCTAGAAGTCCTCTTACATGTAAGATATTTTCGTGTGAAGAGAGGAGGAGATTGTGGCGCAGTAGAAATTGTTGCCAAGTTAGACAGAAGAAATTTTTTCAAAACAGTTTGCGGCTTCGAGAATCATCTGAAAGTAAATGGTTCAAAGTGGCAATCAATTCTTCAAAGTGCTACTAATTATCGTATATAGTCATCTGCATAGTATGCGAATTCTTATGATAGCTTTTGGAGATTCTAGAATAATAATTCATCATTTGAAGCCAAGATTACCGGTTTCGGTGCACTGAAGGGAGTTATTTGTTACACAGTTTAACCTATGAGTTCAAATTTATTAGTACATATACGTTACTAGAGGTTTTCTATTTTCGATTCAAAGTTTTGGGATTCTTCCAGGAAAGATTCAACGGTGATCATCATTTTCGTCTTCAACGTGATCCTCATCATCATGATCGTCTTTAGCATGATCATCATGGTCATTGTCATCCTCTTCAAAGTCATCATCATCTTCAAAATCATCATCATCATCATCATCATCATCATCATCATTATCATCATCATCATCATCATCGTCATCATCACCAACTTAATCATCATTCTCGTCATCGTTGTCTTCCTCTTCGTCATTATTATCATCATCATCAGCGGACATTGCTACAGCGTTGCTATTTTCTGTTATGTATTTACACCCTCAACGTTAAGGCAGCTAACACTTGTGTTTCTTCTTATGGGCTGTTTGATAAAAAAGTTACCGTTTCCCTTGTGAAGCGCAATAATGTGCGAATTTTCTGGAATCCAAAAAAAATTTTCACGCATCCCTTCTTGTTCAACATTGATCAACTTTTTGTGTTTTGGCTTAACATAGTTCTTTTTGCTGTTGCGCATGTGCTAAATAGATTTCATCCATTCATCTTGAACAAAATGGCGTTGTCCGTTGGGAGGCTTAATTCTTTTATTGACAATTTTGGACATGAATTAACAGACGAAATATTATTTTAAGATTTATACATGAAGTGAGAGGCTCTTTCTTTACCCCGATCTCTATTATGTAAACTGAAGGACAGGCTTGTCAGTCACCGTTTTTGTGGCTCACAAACTTGAAATCGATAAAGGAAAGTCGCTCAAACTGAGGGTTACCGCACAGGCGTACACTGTGAGGAATTGTGGGCTTAGACCAAACCATACTCCTGAAAATCTGTTTATTTTCTTTTTTCTTCTGTTTTCTCTTGTTCTTTAGCAAGGAAAATTGAAATAAAATGAAAATCATGGTAGTTTTACAATTTTTGTTAAATAATAACTAAAAATATTGAAAATATATATGTTATCTGTAGGTCTATATGGTAAAAGGACGGTCTATATGGAAAAAGGATGTTTTTTGCCAACCACTATTGATTGCTTGCACTATCTGCTTTGATAATTTGTCTCAGCTTAGCTGTGTTGCTGCTCTGTTTCCTATCTTCTAATCTTCGACATTGACAGGTGCAAATACTGCCTGAGCAGCACTCCTTTAACGTGGTTAACATCAAGTTCTACTGGTATGTGTTATATATTTGTGTGTTGTCATATTTTAGTTTAGTCTTATCTAGATTTAATACCCAGGAGCATCAACGCTTATAATTGTAAATACTGCAGCCTTCCTTCTTAGCCTAGGCCTTGAGGCCTAAGCGTTTTTTTCCTTCCCTTAACGCTATTGGGGGGACCAAAATATTACTCGAAGCTGCAATAAAGCTTCCTTGCCATTCTAAAACAAGATTTGCTGCGAATGTGACACTTCGAGATAAGCTCTTGCAAATCACCTACAAGAAGCCCCAGTATCGTGACACTGGAAGCCATCACATTTTGCCAGATGTTACGCATTTCAAAACAATTTCCACTTATTATGAAAACAGAAAAGAAACGACAACAACACTTAAATTTTTGTTTACAGTTAGAAGCAATGATAACAGTATAGTGCAATAGATCGTTATAAAAATTGCTTAGGCTACTTCATTACAACTACAATTATCCTTGAGTCTTATATTCAACTAAACTGACCTCCATGGCTTGCAGTGATTATTCGCATTTTACGGTACAGCAAACAAGCGAATCTTTAACCTGTCTTCTTTTGCAGCTCCAAAACCTTGATTCCTGAGTGCAGAGAACATCATATACACAAGTACAGCCGGATGTTCTAAAACTGCAAAATACTTTAAATCTACCTCCTGACAGGCATCTGATAGATTGTTGATAAGCATTTATCATATCACAGTAATCAAATAACTTCATGACTGGTGTCCGTATGGCTCTTGTCCATCTAGCTGGTGCCTTTTTACTCAGTCCTAATCCTGAAAATCAAAATAATATGCATTGAAATTAGGTTTCCTTTTTCCACACACTTTAATACAACCGCATTACAAATAAAGCTTACAAAAATGGCTCGGGCAATTGGTGCACTCTTCATCAAGTCATTAAATCTTTTCATAATCAAAGAAAAAAGAGAAAATGAAGGCATTCTTTTTCAACAAAAACAGATCTACAGATATTCTTAAGTTAAACCTCATCCACAAAAAATGGAACCAGCTTTTGGTAAAATTGTAAATCCAGCCCGTATCACAACTGATCGTGATTCCCTTTTGTAAGAAAATTGCACAACATTTTATTTCTAACATATATTAAAAGAGAAAAACAATTAATCAAAAAAATATTGTTACACTTTAATAAAAATAATATTTCAATAGGTTTCTTAAGTTAAGCAAGCAATAATCTGCTTATATCTGCCAGTATGTGAGAGATACATGTACCTCATTTGCATAATGCTGCAAAGAAATTTATAAGTCCATTTCGCTACGCTAGATTTTACGCAGTTTAACCTCGACATTTTGTATATTTTTTAAAGTATCGATATCGTCTATAGCAATGGTGCTCCGATTTTTTTAGATGAATATGAGAACTGAATTTACAAGGTAAATCTACATGGCTGTTTTACTATTATCAACAGCATCATCAGTGATTGGGGGATGATTAATTCACCGAAAGGCAAATTTTATCATACAGTCACCTTGGACGTGGCCAATTGCTCTTATAAAAGAAGAATTACAAAATAGCAAGATTAATTTGATACCTTTTATTATCTCAGCAGCCTTCTTGTTGATATCACTGTCCAAGAACCTCTCCGTGAAAATGAGTTTCACTCCAGTGCAATGCATTGCAATTTTCTGTCCCACTTCTTCGCTGCTCATTTCATACAATGGAAGAGTCCTGTACTTTTTCACCAAAAATTCACCAGTGCCAAATGTTGAATTTGCCTACATTGATATATAAAAGGACTTTCGGTAAAGCTGTGCTCTTGCAATACAGAAATATCCCGAAACTAGCACACTTTTGTCAAACAAGAACCAGGGCAACATTCGAAAATTAGTGGGCTCAATTTGATTAACCAGAGCCTTAGAATAAAGCTACCCTCTTTTAGGTGAACTGGTGGTGTGCGAGTTCTTAATATTCAATATTTTTTCTGATTGATTCAATGCCCTGTTACCGTATTTCCTCGAATAGCACCCACTTTTTCAGCCATAAATTTTTATCATAGAAAAGAAAAGAAAGAAAATAATAAACAGTGGAAGAACTGTCAACATACAAGCCTGAGACTGCGCTCCTTTTCGCTTGGTGACTTCTCGTCCTTCTCTAGTACAGATATAAAGCATTTCTTCAAAGAATCAATTCTTCTAGCACTGAATCCCTGAAAAAACCGACTGTTAAAAAAGCAGAGCAACAAACAATCACAGCAGTTCAACTTCTCAAAACGATAGGGAGTTTATGTCTTTTTTAACAAGTTTACAGCCATGGGTATTAACTATCGTTAGACAAGCTAAGTCGTTCGAATGTTTTAGAAAGAAAATCTTGTTTACCGTTTGCCGCTAATTCGCAACAATTTGAACATTATTTAAGAGCTATTTTCATATGATTAAGCACGTTGCTCTGGTGGTGTTTTCTGTTTTTATCGGTTGTGTCCAAGCGCCCTACCTGTTTTTAGAAAGTGATTTGTTCATAATTCGTTCATAGTTTAGAATGCTGGATTTGTAATTTTGCGTCTAGACTCAAGAAACTCATCCGTGAAACGAAAAAAAAGATATTCAAGAGTAATTTTGCATTTAAAATTTTAATACTTATAGATTTTTCAATCTCTGGCACTTAAAAAAAATCAATGAAATTTTTACCGTATTGAAGTCATTCAAAATTTCAGCTTTCTGAAAATTTCCATGAGCAGGCACTTTGATGACCTCCACATTTTGCAAGGAATCAAAATTGAATTTTTCTTGAAATATTTGACCATTATCTTCGAAATTTATATTCAAGTCAGTTGCCTCGATAAAATAAACGATGTATTATGTATGCATTTTGTGAAGTAGCTATTCCAGTAAGTTCATTAATGTATACAGTATAGTTGCGATAAACTGCGG
>JACTAT010000225.1:226048-272441 GCA_014526335.1 Chrysaora quinquecirrha
TGATAGAAAAGTGTATGTAAAAAAATAAAACAGAATTGAAGTCACATAATACTTACAATATTTTTGCAATTGAGGAGCCTGTGGTATGGATCACGAACTGCTGTTGTACATTCTATGAGAACTATAGTTGTTTTCGTTATACTACTTGTCCGTATTTAACAGGATTGATGTCAAACAAGATAATCTTCCGTTTCCTTTCAGGTTAACTGATATGTTATCTAATTCAAAAATCAAGGTCAAGGCACGGTTCTCGAATTTTCCTCTTGTCAAGGAATGAAATTTTGTGCAAAAACTTCCTGTTCCTCCTGATATTCGTTTATTTGTGAATCTCCTCCAAGTTTCCTTTGTATTGAATGGCTCTAGGGCTTTTAAGTTCAATATGCAGGATTATCAGTGTGTCAGTTTTCGGGCGATTGTTTTTTAGTGTGTGATGGAAGATATATTCCGATATTTCAGTTTCCCAGAAAAAAATTTCTGTATGTGCTTTTTGCGAACACCATTATTATATTTCAAGTGCTAAGCATGCAGAGTTGATTTTGCTTCAAATGTTTAACATAAAACGAAAATTCGTCTTACATATTATAAAGTATTGTTTTGTACTTCTTTGCAAGTTTTAATATCTAGAGATCTTCAGATGAGGAAGCCCAAAAGTCTCCGACAAAGGAGTTTATAAATATGGGCGTGACTCGGAACAAAATTTTCGACATAGCGATTTGAGAAGAAATTGTCATCCCTTCTTGGTAATAAGAATACGAATAGCTGATGTTTGGGTTATGTTTGAGTCAGAATAAAAAATGCCTTCCTTGAACTTTTTCCAGAAGAAACACGAGAAGTTTCTGTGTAAAATATTTTTACTGAAGCTAAACATATCCGACAAATACTTTAAGCCCGGCTTACTTTTTTCTCCCAAGTAAATTTCTGTCTCTGACCAACTCTTGCGGGATCAAATTACTGGAAGCGTGCAAATATTTCCACAGGCATTTAGAAAAACATCTTGTAATCTTATTGATTCATCGAATATCCAATATCCCCTATTTTTGATACATATTCGTTTTCAATATAATGTGTCAAATCACATACATTATCTGCCTTTTTAAATCATGCTTGGAAATGAAAAACATTCACAACGTCATTTTGAGGTCACGCGGCCTTCTACAGTTTCTATATTGCCTGAAGCAATGTAAATATGGAATGTAACTTTAGCATAGAACATTTCAAGGTAAATAGGAGCAATCTTATCAAAGAAGCTGATAATCAATTTTTTTCATATCAGGATAAATGATGACGTCATCAAAATGAGTACTCTGCAACAAAAAATTTTTGCGTTAATATAATCCTCAACAGATTTTAGGAAAACTCGGAGAGTTTCATTGAGTAAGTCTCGGGGATTTAGAAATAATGCCGGTAAGTTTCTACCCGCTGGCCCAGCCTGTGTAACTACAATCCAGGCTTACCTCTATTGTGGAAAATACTTACTAAGCCCTAAAGCATATTACAAGACTATGTGGCTGCATGAAACGTGCACCAACCACACTTGATAGACATCCTTATAACTGACAGTGACCCTGTGGTAATGCGCCCTCGAGGAATACCTGTATTCTCGTGTTTATAAACCAAAGGCAGAAGTTGTGTACCTAACTGCATCAAGTACCTGCAACGCACTGTTATTGCAGTAGGTTACCAATAAACTTGCGCACTTTGTGATAAAATCATTAAAATTGGTACACAAGGGTAATTTAACATGCTGAAAAAGATAAGATGTAGACTCAAGCATAAAAATGCCCCCAAATGCTATTTTTAGAATGGGGTACTTAGAGCAACAACCCATAATAACAGTATTGAAATAAATGTGTTAGAAATGGTAAAATGAAAATAAAAATTTGCATTTATGCACATTTTGATACGTAGAAGACGATGAGACATAGCCCCAAATAGGAAAATGCCCCCAAATCTATTTTTAGATTTGGGTACTGGTTATCAGACTCCATAATACGAACACTACAATAACAATGTAACAAATGATAAGATGTATATGAAAATTTCGCAGTTATGCACATTTTGATACGTAGAAGACGATGAAATATAGCCGCAAATAGGAAAATGCCCCCAATTCTATTTTTAGAAAGAGTTACTAGCTATCAGACTCCCTAATACGAATACTACAATGACTATGTAATAAATGTTATGCTATAAATACAATTTACAGGTATACACATTTCGCTATGTACAGTAGAGCAGGATGAGACATAGCCCAGACAGGAAAATGTCCCCGATTCTATTATTGAAAGGGGTTCTAGATACCAGATCTTTTAAGACGAATACTATAGTAACTATATAACAAATGATAAAATATAAATTAAAGTTTCCAGTTATGAAAGTTTTGATACGTAAAATACGCTAAGACGTAGTCTGGGGAAAATACCCCCAAACTGTATTTTGATAAAGAAGAACTGGTCTTTTAAAGGATCGAATAGCATTGAATAAAGGCAATAAAAGAAGTAAAATAATAGAATGCAAAACAGGAACATGTGTCAGATTTTGCACATAGATACTTCCATACTTCATGCAACACTTTTGCAATTTCTCAAACAGGTTGCACACCCACCGCTGTACTCATGGTATCCAAGCGACATAATGATCATATTCCTCCGCTGTACTGCGCAATCACCGCTGTACTGCACATGCGTTATGTGGGGTGATGTTTAAACAGCAGTATTGCAATTATTCGATATTCTAATTTTTTACTTCTTTTATTGCCTCTTCATGTATTTTTTTCATATAAGAAACTAAAACATTAATCCAGTACTGAAAGTTTCTTAAGAGTTTCTTGAATATCCATATTGGCAACATAGTATGACAGGGTAGAGCTTCTGTTCATAAGTCAAAATCGATAATACAAGAAAAAATTTAAGAGTTGCAAATATTAATACCTAAATATAAATAAAGGAATCAAACTACTTTCCCTGCATTGATATTGATTGGCCCGGTCCGTAATGTATTTTAAAACGATTATTTGTTAGGTCTCGTGGTTTCAAAATAAAACCCCTCACCTCTGATGGAGATTGGAGATGATACTAGAATAAATAGGTTTTAACACAAGATAATCAACTGCCAGCTTGCTGCAAATCTTCATTTGATAATCATTCCAAATTTAAAATATAATAAGAGTTTTTTCATTTAAATGCACTGCCATAGCTCACAGTTGTGGGTTGCATTTCACCGTGCAACAAATTACTGAATCCGTAACGTGTCTTTTCTTGCAGCCTGATGATTCGCAAAGTACATCATAAACACAGCTGCAACCGGACACTTGATAACTGCACGTCATTTTGTAAGTACCTTTAAACATGCATTTAAAAATTGGAGAAAGATAAGTTATGTAAGGGGTTGACCCACAAAGAGGGTAAGGATCAGCCGGTATTCCTCTCTTACGTCTAGCTGGTGACAGCGTTCTTGGTCCTAATCCTAAAAGTGAAGATACGATTCAAGATCAGATTTCCATCTTTTGTGAAATTCAATATCAACATTAAACCAACAAAAACACAATTCACATTCAAGACGAAAAAGAGTGATAAGCCAAAGCTTCTAGGCAACTGGCGCACTTCACGTCAGGTAATGGAGAGTATTTCAAATGTACCTAAAAAAACAAGCAGTGGAAACACAAGAAACTAAATGATTAGTTGGGTGCAAAACAAATCTTACAAGCCTCAAGGCATATTCAATACTGTTTCGTACAGAATTTCTAGCTGGAGTATTATTACGAGTTGGAGTATTAGGGACCATATACACTAGCAACTTTCTTATATCATACAGATTAAGCGAATTAAAACCTTGATGTGCAGTGTACATGGTCGATTTTAGGAAATTTTCGTTAATTTTTTCACAAGTAAGGATCAAAGGGCCGACCAGTTAAGGGTCGATGCACACGGGCAACTTTCTTACATTCTTCTTGTGATTTAATGAGTTTACACCTCGATGCGCCGTGCCCAAGGTCGATTTGGTCGATTTTCTCAAAAACCTTCTCAAGAACGGATGAAAAGGACCGAGTAATGAAATTGAGGACCTCTGGGAGGTCCTTGATTTTCACAAGTCGATTGCTTTCTTCGCGTTTTCTGTCATCGGGGATTAACGCTCCCCTCACTCTCTCGTCTGCCCTGGAATCTTGGACCCTCGGAGGCATGTTTTCATTCAAGATTTGCAATATTGGATTGTGCATTTTTGATTAAAATAAAATTTATCCGACTCCTTGTCATGAACGCGGGAGTATAACCCATGAAATATATCAAAATGAATTCATCAAAGATTTCCAAGGTTTTTCAAAACCTAACTTTGAAATTTTCACAAAATAAACGAGTTCATGCTCGAAACGTCGTTTTTATCTAATATAAGAAAGTTTCAAATGGTACAAAATCTATTTTTATTCTTGTTTGTTCTACATTGTGCTGTACCAAAAGCAAAACACACTTTTTTCTAACTTTGAAATCTTTGCGGTACAAATTTTCACGGAAATCATTTTGTTTCGATAGAAATTTCTCAAGCTTTTTCGGTCAATGATTTTCCCTTGTAGTTGTTTGGATTCACAATAATTAACAGTGCTGTCAACAGAATTCACTGCAACTGGCTTCGGCATACAGTAAAATCGGGACCCTAGGACCATAGGACCATAGGACCCTTAAGTACTAACACCAGATAGGACCACTAAGTACTAACACCAGATAGGACCCTTAAGTACTAATTCCACATAAGATCGGAGGGTCATCACCATTTTAAAACAATAGCGCGTGTCATCAGCCTGTCGTAGCTACTACACCTTCCGCTGTTCATGCTGGGTACCTCAGGACTTCCGTCAACTGCAAGGGCATACAGTAAAATCGGGACCCTAGGACCATAGGACCATAGGACCCTTAAGTAATAACACCAGATAGGACCACTAAGTACTAACACCAGATAGGACCCTTAAGTACTAACTCCACATAAGATCGGAGGGTCATCACCATTTCAAAACAATAGCGCGTGTCATCAGCCTGTCGTAGCTACTACACCTTCCGCTGTTCATGCTGGGTACCTCAGGACTTCCGTCAACTGCAAGTTCAACTTTGTTTCTTGGCATGTGGTCTTTGCACTTTGTTGTGATCGAAAATGGAGTCTTTTGAAAATGAAGAACTTGACGATTTATCAAAGTCTTTCAGCTATTTGTCTTCTCCAGAAAAGAAGAAACAAAGAACAGATGGGTATGTCTGTCCATTTATTTTTCGAATATTTCTATAGAATACAGTCTTTTTATTTTTATTAGAAATTAAAATTTTTTCAAATATCTGGAGGAGTCCTTCGTATCCAAGTCAAAAGAGTGGTTCGATTCACTCGGCTGAAATTCGGCATGAAAGTCGAAGGGCCCGGAGGCAGCAGCAGGAGTCGACCAAGGTTGCTTGAATAAAGGTGCTCAGACCACAGTAAGACTATGATACGCAAAAAACATTGCACGTTCCTTTAGCTGTAGGTCGTGGACATGGACATCAGCAAATAAAAAATAACATCGAAATTCCAACTTCCCCCATTCTCCAAATCCTCCAACTTCCAGTAACACAAAATATAATAAAGTCACGCATTTGCCTTCTAGATATCACTTCTATGATTAACTGAAAAGCCAACTTCCATTATTTTTTACAGTATTCCAATAATTTGATTTCATTGATTGTTTCTTCTCTCTATGTTTGTGCTTTTGCCTTTTGTAAGCTTTTCTCCGATCTCTGTATCTATGTTCTAGTTCAGTCGCTATGCTGTCAGGATCTTTTCTGACTCTGCTGTGTATGCTGCTCTTTTAACTGTTTGTTTCATAGTTTCCTACTTTTATTGACAATGCTGTTCAATCTCTATACAATGCAAAAAAGCGATCTTCCAGACATAGAGCAAGGATGCATTATATGATAGTGTATACACACTTTTTATGTCTTTTCAGAATCTCGTGTTAGAGCCTAGCATGGTTCTCAAATTTTGCGAAACATTAGGCCATATTCGCACATGAACACATCTGCTTTTGCATAATCAAAAAATTGGGGTAGATTGACAACAAATTTTAGGGAGTTGCAACGCATTTTTCGAAACAAAGAACAGATGGGTATGTCTGTCCATTTATTTTTCGAATATTTCTATAGAATACAGTCTTTTTATTTTTATTAGAAATTAAAATTTTTTCAAATATCAAAAATTTGATTTGATTCTTAAGAAACTGCTAAGATAAGAAACTTCCACTGCCGAAATTGTCAAAAAATTACGAAATTTTTGATATTTGAAAAAATTTTAATTTCTAATAAAAATAAAAATACTGTATTCTATAGAAATATTCGAAAAATAAATGGACAGACATACCCATCTGTTCTTTGTTTCTTCTTTTCTGGAGAAGACAAATAGCTGAAAGACTTTGATAAATCGTCAAGTTCTTCATTTTCAAAAGACTCCATTTTCGATCACAACAAAGTGCAAAGACCACATGCCAAGAAACAAAGTTGAACTTGCAGTTGACGGAAGTCCTGAGGTACCCAGCATGAACAGCGGAAGGTGTAGTAGCTACGACAGGCTGATGACACGCGCTATTGTTTTAAAATGGTGATGACCCTCCGATCTTATGTGGAATTAGTACTTAAGGGTCCTATCTGGTGTTAGTACTTAGTGGTCCTATCTGGTGTTAGTACTTAAGGGTCCTATGGTCCTATGGTCCTAGGGTCCCGATTTTACTGTATGCCAACTGCAAGTTCAACTTTGTTTCTTGGCATGTGGTCTTTGCACTTTGTTGTGATCGAAAATGGAGTCTTTTGAAAATGAAGAACTTGACGATTTATCAAAGTCTTTCAGCTATTTGTCTTCTCCAGAAAAGAAGAAACATAGAACAGATGGGTATGTCTGTCCATTTATTTTTCGAATATTTCTATAGAATACAGTCTTTTTATTTTTATTAGAAATTAAAATTTTTTCAAATATCAAAAATTTCGTAATTTTTTGACAATTTCGGCAGTGGAAGTTTCTTATCTTAGCAGTTTCTTAAGAATCAAATGTTATTCTTATTATACTGTATAAGAATAAAATTTAAAAAATGGCTCCCATAAAGAGAAGATTGTAGTGCATTATCGTTTTTATTTTACGTGTAAATCTGCGTTCATGTGTCATTTTTCGGAATCTTACGTTGTTTTTTTTACGTTGTGTCATTTAAGCAACTAGGGCTGGACTGACCTTAAAGTTAAGCAAGTTGAGGGTTCAATTGAATCACTGCAAGCAACTAAGAAGACAAACAACCAAGTTGCAGCATTCAAAATATAAAAATTTACATTGCATTCCATTGTTCATAGTTTTCATTTTCGTCTTTTGATGTGATTTTATATTTTACAACTCGAAAAAATCATTGAAGGCCTAACAGTTGATTATTTTCACTCGGAAAGTCAGGATTGCTTGTTAGGTATAAAAATGTTAAGCAACTTTTAAGCAACTATGAGGGCTGAAATGTCCAAAATTTAAGCAACTTTGAGGGCTGGACAAAAGTTGCCTAAAAATAAACCTTATTAAAAAAACAGTGTAATGGAAGTACTACGTACGCATTTGAACTTGCAGTTGACGGAAGTCCTGAGGTACCTAGACTTGCTCCAAGTCTATTTCTTAACATCCTTCTCCAAAGGTCCACCATTCCGTAGAAACAAAGGAGAGTGCCAGAGAAATAGACTTGTACTTTTCCAGCAGTCATGAATAATTAATGAGATTCCCGCTCCAGTGGCTTGCTGATAAGAAGATTGGGGGTACTGATTTTAGATTAGTAAACAAAAGGCGAAACTTTTCTTTGAAATTGAGAATAATACACTAAATGCATCTGTTCAATATGAATTGAGAGAATTAAGAACAAAAACCCCTTTGAATTTCATTCAGAGCCGTTGGCATTGGCAGCCAAATGCATCTTTTGTCAAGAAATGCCTTCCAGGAGGCAACCCCCTTGGAGATTTTATAATCTGGAAAGAGCTTTGTCATTTCTTGGTGCTGAATGGCTGATTCTCTCACTTCAGAGAGAAGCGCCACCGGACAGGATCTTGTCCGGTGACG
This sequence comes from Chrysaora quinquecirrha, assembly GCA_014526335.1. NCBI lineage: Eukaryota > Metazoa > Cnidaria > Scyphozoa > Semaeostomeae > Pelagiidae > Chrysaora > Chrysaora quinquecirrha. The sequence goes on from JACTAT010000225.1 coordinate 234,128, forward strand.
TCAAAACACAAAAGGTTTATCTCATTAATTATTCATGACTGCGGGAAAGGTACAAGTCTATTTCTCTGGCACTCTCCTTTGTTAACACGGAATGGTAGACCTTTGGAGAAGGATATTAAGAAATAGACTTGGAGCAAGTCTATGAGGTACCCAGCATGAACAGCCGAAGGTGTAGTAGCTACGACAGGCTGATGACACGCGCTATTGTTTTAAAATGGTGATGACCCTCCGATCTTATGTGGAATTAGTACTTAAGGGTCCTATCTGGTGTTAGTACTTAGTGGTTCTATCTGGTGTTAGTACTTAAGGGTCCTATGGTCCTATGGTCCTAGGGTCCCGAATTTACTGTATGCCACTGGCTTCAGCTGTTACATATCCATCACGAAAGTAAGAAGGAAACTGAGGAATTTAGAATTTAGAGGAATAATGCCTGCTGTGTTAAGGCCCGGTTACACTATTAGATATTCCATTAGATATTCCATATATAGATAAAACGAGAAATAATATCTAATGGAATATCTAACGAGTCCATCAGATATTCCATTCATTTTGGCGCTGCCTGAATTCAGTAACTCGTAATCTGAGCAGAGAAAAGACGTTTTTCGTTGAATTTGATATATTTAGCTAAGCATGTTTCTCTCCACTATCGAAAATGGAACCAGAAATAAGTGGGAAAACATGTTGCAAGTTTACTTTTCGAAGTTTGGCTTTCTCAGTGCTTCCAACACACTGTTCCATACAGTTTTTCTATTGATTTTGGTAAAACATTGATAATATTCGCGATGTAAATTGGTAAACTGCAGTTTTCGCAAAGAAAATACAAGAAATAGCCTGAAAAGTCCACTGTTGCTTCAAAACTTGGTCGTCATTACGTCATCAGACAGTCGGCATCTTTACGTCTGCATTCTTTTACATTAGATATTCGGAATAAAATCAAAACGATTTGATCTTATTCCCAGCTTGATTAGATATGTTTTTCCTCCTCTTTAATCCCTCATCGAATATCTAATGGCACGTTACACTGTTAGATATCTAATCGACACACTATTTTTGGTATGTCTGGTGAATATCTAATGAAATATCTAATAGTGTAACCGGGCCTTTAAGAAAATTTCAGTGCCCATGTGCATGGCCCCTAAGTTAGAGATGCTCTCGAGCATCCCTTATTTCCTTAGTTTTTTGCTTTTTTAATGAACCCTGTCATCGCAGATTAAAATGTTCACTGATTCTGTAGGGGACCATATACACTAGCAACTTTCTTACATTCTTCTACAGATTATGCGAATTAGCACCTTGATGTGCAGTGTACATGGTCGACTTTAGGAAATTTTCCTTAATTTTTTCACAAGTAAGGATCAAAGGGCCGACCAATTAAATTAGGGATGCTCGAGAGCATCCCTTATTTTCTTATTTCTGTCAGCGCGGATTAACACTGTCCTCATGTGTGTCTGATCGTTCTTTTAAGTTCTGATTTTTTTTATCGTTTATTCGTTCATTGCTGTATGTGTATCAATTGAACAAAAGCGAAACGTCTGACGAAGAATTTTTAGTGCTTTTATTGATCTGTGCTTTTTTATTAGAACAAAATCGACAGCGTACGTTACATAGAATGATAGCTGTTGCTTATGGAGTTACGAAATTCATAGTTACGGCAAGGGGCAATTCAATTTTCTCAAAATGCATATCAGAGTGCCGATGTAAACACAAGCAAACATCTTGATCCTGAGAATTGGTAGCACTGAGCACTGAACAACAATACTATGATGACTTTTCGGAGTTTTTATAAGAGAAAATCGCATCAACACAAATATACAGATCTGTTATCATGGATTAAAGTAATGGACAGGTGTTACAGCAAAAAATTAAGAAGGAAACTGAAGAATTTAGCATTTGCTGGAATGTTTCCTGCTGTTTTAAGAAAAATCAAGTGCTAGTGTATATGGTCCCTAGACTTTTAAAAGGAATCCAATTATCGAAACCGTCACCAAGGATCCGAATAATTGACAGGCGCTAATTTTTCTGTGCGGAGGGGCAGTAAATTATTAGCTGAAAATTGGTCTTTGAGAATTTGAAAATTTGCATATCTGGAGGGGTCGAAAATTTTGTGAACATGCTAAGAGGACCGAGAAAAGGGTCTGACGTGATCCACCGGTCATAAAAGTCAACGAACTCCCCGAGGGGAAGAAATCAGTAAATCTATTTAACATGGGGCATCCTGTATAAGCTACTCATCACAGTATCATCATTCACTTTGCTCAAAAAAGTAAATCTGCATAACTGTGTTACTCTTATGAACGTAATCTTTATTTATAAATCTATAACAAGTAATGAATTCCTACAGAGACAAGTCACTTTTGAAAGTTGTTTAAAATCGATTTTTGTGCCCACGTGCTCTTTTAAAAAAGAATATTAAATAGTATGATTGCTTAGTATTTGAATGAATTTAGGGTCAGGAATAAGGCAATAAAAAGGCGACGTTATAAATAAACTGTAATGAACTCATCTATTTACAACACAACCTACATATCTCTTACTTCTAACATTCTGCAAGCTCGTGCTCGTCTACATGAATTCTAATCTAAGCGTGACTCTTAGGTCAAACTGAAACCTTTACAAGTCAACGTTACATTTGCATCTTACTTTTACTTTTCAATACACGTGACCTTCACAATACTTAGTACCTTTAATTATCTCAGCAGCTTTTTTGTTGATATCACTATCCAAGAACCTTTCCGTGAAAATGATTTTCATTCCAGTGCAATGCAGTGCAATTTTCTCTCCAACTTCTACTTTGCTCATTTCATACAATGGAGGAGTCCTGTACTTTTTCATCAGAAATTCACCAGTGCCAAATGTTGAATTTGCCTATAAACAAAAAGATTAGCGAAAAAGCTGTAGATTTGAAATAAACAAACAATCAGCACCTAGCAGTCACTTCTAAAGACTTCATGGCTGCTTTCTGAAAAGAAGCATCAAATAAACAAACATTCGAAACGGTTATTTCAGGAATTGAAGTGTTTAGTTTGTTGCACAAGTGCTTTAGATCCCGTGTACACGAGAAAAACTGGATTGGCTCCAGGGCCGGTTCTGGTTCTTTTGCAATGCGTCTACACGAGAAGAACTTGACTGGCTTCGATCGGAACCAGAAATATTTGACTACCGTATGTTTTTAGTTGACGCATGCGTTACAGCATTTCTTGCCACAAACTGCTTGAAATGTTTTTCTTTTTATCACAGTAGAATGCTGTGGGATGCTAAAGCTGAAAATTCGATTTCTCTTCGAAAAAGTGATGTGTTCTTGTAGGCTTTATTCGTCCACTTTTAGTCACGTTTCATATCCGCACCAGCTTGGATCCGATCCAAAGCATTTCCACGGGATCTAAACAGAGCCAAAAACGATCTGGCTCTACTTCTGAACAGATACAGAATTTGCTCTAAACAGAGCCAGAAATAGTACAGATCCAAGAGACCTCCTATAAAAAAGGAATGAGTCTTTGAGCCAAAAATGGCTCTGGATGAGACCAGAGTCGATCCTGTTTCTTTCATGTAAACGGGTTCTAGAATGCATACATCTCTGTATTGAATAAAGTTGTGTGCGACGTCTCTACGTCGATTGAGAGCCACACAGATAATCAAAAAAACATTTGTAGAAAGTTTGAGAGCCTGGGTAGATTACGATTAAAATATACTTTTAGTATAGAAAATAACATACACTTCTGTAAAATTTTCCCGTTGAAAGGTATTTCCGAAAAAATTGCTTCTTAAGCTGGATTTGCACTTTTCCTTTTGCTACGGGAACGGGAAAAGGAACAAAAAAATTATCACGTGAGCTTACGCACTTTGCTAATTTCACTTTTACACAGGACATCTAACATATCGAAGAAATGACAAAAGAAAAGGTATAAGAAAAATGAACATACAAGCCTAAGACTCCGTTCTAATTCGCTTGGTGTCTGCTCGTCCTTCTCTAGCACAGATATAAAGCATTTATTCAAATAATCAATTCTTCTTGCACTGAATCCCTGAAAAAATTGACTGTTGAGAGAGCAGAGAAGCAAAGCACCAGAGATTTTAAATTTTTCAGGAAGTTAGGGAGTTGATGTTTTATCGAACAATATTACAGCCTTGGGTACTGATTATCCTAAGACAAGTTATACGATTGTTTAAGGGGGGAAATCCTGTTATTTTTGATGTTTGGTGCAAATTCGCAACCATTGGAACATTGTTTAAGGGTTATTTTCAAACCACTTGGCACATTGCTCTTATGGGGTTTTCTCTTTTTATCAGAAAACAGGAAACGGAATATTTTTTATATAAGCCTTGAATAACACTAAAACATCTAACAATAAGGAAGAAAATTTAAGTTGACTCATAAAGCTTGCCGTATCCTAAAAAAATGAAAATCAATGGACACTTTGAAACAACAACATACTGCGATACTTTTCGCGCGCTGGTAAGGATTCCCAACGATTGTTCTGAAACGCCCAGGTGAGATTGAGATAAGATAGACTTACCCTAAGTCTAAATCTTTCCTTATCCGAACACAATCATGCCAGAAATATCATGGCGCTGCGGAGGAGACAAAGAGAAAAGTGAACGGAGATTTAGACTTATACTCTTGTGCAGGTCATGAATAATTAATGAGCTTTTTCCTTTGTTTTTCCTGAACAGGCGGACAGATTTCTGTCCGCCGGCATTCTCTTTGATGTTGTACATGGACAATTCAGCAGCATTGAAATAAAACAAAGCAAATTAGAGGAGTAATCGTACCATGAAAATTGCAAGGGGGTTTTCTTATTTGCGTAGATAACATAAACAGAATTAATTAATAAAAGGGCCTTTAGAAAAACCTTTTGTAAAATTTGTCTGAGAAATGTCGATTCCTTTCATTCACTGCTTAACAATTGTTATCATACCTCCTGAGCATTTGCAGAAACAACAAACCTCCAGCAAACTCATTAATTATTCATGACCTGCACAAGAGTATAAGTCTAAATCTCCGTTCACTTTTCTCACTGTCTCCTCCGCAACGCTGTCACATTTCGGTTATGAATTCGTGTTCGGATAAAAAAAGATTTAGACTTAGGGTAAGTCTATCCATCAGTGGAAACCGTGACAGCGGTGTCAGCTTAGTGGCCATAATCTGTTTTTGTCTTCCCTGACCATTTGTAGGAACAAATTTAGTTTCTTGGACCATCATTCTGAATCTCCAAGACTCCAATAACAACATTTACAATAATAATTCAGTTGAGTCACTTGAATTGGAGCGAAAAGTCTCAGAGGGATAAGTTACAAGAGACATATATGATATATTTGTTTGTTTCCGTTTAAATAAATACCAATTTTCCCGCTTAAAATCACAGTTCTGTGCAGCTAGGAAATCTACCAATCAAAGGCGCTTTACCTGAGGGGTACTTCGGGGTTTGCGGTATTGCGGTATCGGGGGTAAAATATGCGCGGTATTTCGGTATTGAAGGAAAAACCTGGCGGTATTGCGGTATTGAAATTTCACAGCGCGGTATTCGGTATTTTACGAACCTTGAAAGGAACAGCTAAGGGCCATAGCAGAAGAAAAAACTTAAGAGTTACCAGACATTAATACAAGAAAGGAAGTCGAAATGAAGAGAAGATTGATGTATTGAATTGTAAAATTCAACCAGTATAATTGTTTTGGCGCACCGAACCGGCCAAAGATATGACTTTTTCGACAGTAAATTGTGATATTTTTCTGTTTACTTCACGACTTTACATTTCTGTTCCACGACGATACATTTTGGTTCCGTTTGGTTAGTTGATTTTACAGTTTTTTTGCGCGATTTTACATTTTCGTTGCGCGATTTTGCATTTTGGTTCCACGACTTAACATCGATGCAGTAGGAAATGTGAAATGTGAAAAAGTGAGTGACGTTTTTGACTTACACTGCAGTGATGTGTACAGTTTATGCTTCAATGATGATTCCTTTATATTGAAATGTTAGCTACTAATCCTGTATCGTGTTGTGAGTTCATGCAGCCAGTTGGCATTACACTGAACTTGTTCGTGTTATCTACATTTGCGATCTCCAAGATAACTCAATAAGAATTATTACCAAAATGCAAGAATGTGCGTCTTTTCTTGAGCAACTAGCAGGGGCGCACATCTAGAATATTTTTTGGGGGCGTAAACGTAGATGGGACAGACTAAGATTTTGGGAACCGTTTGGGCCTCTTTAGATGTCCAATTGCCAATGACTTTTCCCGAAAGGAAAGATAGTAAACGTAATTAGGCAAGCAACAATTTAAAAAAAACAAGCGTCTCAAAGTGCTCTGCGCATTCCCATACTGATTTATGTTCATCTTTTTCGTCTAAAACGCTGTGTTGGTCCCGTAATGACTATTTTCCAATTCTCATGGGACCGAATTCAATTTTAACTGTCCTGGATCGATTAATATCGTTAGATATATCAGTTCTTCACTCGTAACTTTACAGAAAGACTCGAAGACTTCTGAGAACTTTCCTGGTCCAAACTTTTCAAATTTGTCCAAGTTTTGGACTAACTAATAATCAAATTTTTAGACTGACGTTGCCAATAAGGTAAAATTTCTGGACCGACTGACAAAATTTTGGGAGGGTGTCACACCCACATCCCACTAATGTGCGCCCCTGGCAACTAGGCTACCACTAGGAAGCGTTGTCGGTGCATACAGTGGGAGCAAGATTCGGTCTGAATAAAATTCCAAGGTAAAATTCCAAGACAAACAACAAGAAGACATAAAATAACAAGTTAAGCAATACACGGGACCAGTTTTTAACCAAAATTTTCTAAAATTTTCAAAGCTCTCAATGTTGTGTCTTGAGTTTTACCCTGGGTTCTTGAGTTTATAATTACGCTCTTATTAAGTTCTTTCCTCCTCATTGACTGGTTCATCTCTGCCAAAACGAGGATATTCTTTCATTTTATCCAAAATAGGGCGTTTCCCAGCACACTAAAGGGCGTTTCCCGGCATTCTAGAGGGCGTGGTCCCAAAAATTTTTCCGGTGGCTAACCTCCAGATTCCCAAATTTCGCTCGCTTTGCTCGCTAGTCCAGCTTAACATGACCTAACTACGGATCTGGAGGGAGAAATAGGACAAATGTATTAAAGATGGATTCAAATTCTTATACACTGGTGTTCTGTGTCATAATCACATTAACACTACTGATATTTTAGTTTTCAGCAATTTGCGGTATTTTGCAATTTTTTCGTGCGATATTCGGGATTCGGCGATTTTTTGGCTCGGTATTGCGGTATTGGGACCCCCCCGAAGTACCCCTCGCAGAATATTGCTATTTGTTCCCTGCAGTTCCAAAAGCAACTGAAGACGAGAGGGATAGAGATGAAGATGAAATGGAAAAGCAAATGACTACAGATCAACTCCCCGAAGGAAGTGAGTGATTTTTTTTTTCATTTTTTCAAACATGATATCAAACCGTTCATCTGCTTGCTCATTTTTTGCGAAAATCTTCCAGCCCCTCCCCCCCCCCTATAGCCAGATCTCGATTAGATTGGCGAAATCGTTTGGACCAAGAGAAAGATTACATCGATATACACATGCGCCGAACTGCATTTTCAGCTCGACCGCTCGACACAGCGAGTGGGAAAAGTAGAAATGATTTTATCTTTTTTCACCTAATACCGGCTTAAATCCGGCTTAACTTCGAACCAGCAACAAAACTGATCAAAGCAAGTAATGTTATTCCTCATAATAGTAACTAAATATATTGTTAATGGTATATAATGTTGCTATATTGTCAATCCACTTAAGGGTTTCTCGTTCTGAATAAACAAATATTGCAATCTCAGAGATGTCTGAAAAATCGCAAAGAAACCTTTCTTTGAATTTTAAGAAAAGATTCCAGAAATGTTGGAATATCGTATACCGATTTGAAGAGATACTTGTCCCTCAGTCAGAGCGCAAAAGACGATACTATATATCAAAGCCCCCACTATTTAAAAAAAAAAATGTCCCAATTGCTGTTTGTTAAGTCGATAGATCGTTCATATTTACTATTGTCTTCTCTCGGCTCGAGAATTCGCCGACGTTGTTTGCGGAATGACAACCCAGTCCCTGATGATTTCAGTTCGTTCTTTATCACAAGGGAAGGCTGGTCTTCATCATTTCGAAACATTTTGAAACGAAGGATAACATTTGTTTTAATGCAATGCTCTTATTCTCTAATTTCTAAACAAAGACAAAATTACCTACTTTGTACGTTCGCCAATGACATTTTTCGTTTTCAACGCGTAAAAATTTACGGGGGTTTTAACTTTCATAGGTAATGGTAAAAGCCCTAAAGCTCTTAACGCCTTTTCATATGGTGGTTTTTGCCCCCCACCCCTACTGAACAATCGGTTGTAACAGCTAAACTGCACACCTTTCAGTGGTTAAAAAAAACGACTGGATTTGATACTCTACAAGTTGACGCAAACTTTATGTCAATTAATTAAGTCACGTGCTCACACAATGCCCATATTTGGACGTCAGTCACAGCAAAGGACACTAATAAGCGATTCATTCATTTATTACCTGACCAATCGTTATGTAACACACATCAATTAACTCGTCCTATCGAGGATTTTCAATGATATATAATTTGTTCAAATCATTGGCAATTTAATAATTTTTTTAAACTTTTTTAATTTTGTAATTTTTTTAATTTTTAAATAATTGTAACGTCATACATTTTGGTGACGTCATATATGTAACGAAAATGATCAAATTTTGAAAATATGTATTTTTCGGATAGAAAAGACATCAGGCAACTCAAGTAGGTAAAATAATGATACATCAAGTTCTCGTTTCACAAAAATAATAAGCTTTGATCTCCAGTATACTTAGTGCCTCTATAGTCAATTCTTCTATTGACTATGGTGTCTCATGCAAAAATCGTAATTAGCTTGCTTTATGGCAGAATTTGACAAAATGTCTAAAAAAATAAGAAAATATCGCTGAAGTGTAGTTTCCCTATGATATCAAGACCTTCTGAGTTACTTTGGAGGTGGATAACGATATAAATAAAGCTGTTTTGATGAAGAAGCCATTTTTTACCAAGACGACAAAAAACCTGTTGTCTAGCAACGTGTCACGTGACGAAAAAGAAATTATAAACTACATTTAGACAAGTATAATTCCCGCTGTTTTAATGAAAGTATCGAACTAAGATAGCCTAACTTGTGCTTAGTTCATTCCTAGGCAAAGTGACGTTATTAACCACGAAATTTCTATTTTTGTAACAAGACGCCTATAGGTTTATGTTGCGGTTTTGTCCCGGAATAGAAACTGAAGCACTTTACTTCGTCACTTTGCTTAGGATAAACCTGTGCAAGATATCAAAATACCTTGATATTAAAAAGCAGTAATTTAAGTTTCTTTTGAACCAACTGGTGAAATATGTGCATCAAAAGAATCATCAATGTCTGGACGACGAAATTATACAGTTGTTTTGTTACAATATGCCCGCAAAACCCTCAAGAAGCCTGAATCAAAATGGACCAAAATGACAACATTTAGTTAGACTATCTTGGTTCTCTTATTTTATCTTGATAATTTCGTATCTTCAGTAACCGCCAGCTTCAGTAACCGCCATCATTTGCCGGGAACGACAATAAAAAATAAAAAACAAATATGACAAAGCTGCACACTTTTAGGTTGGATTTCAGACAGGTAATTAGTGAAACAGCAAAAGTTAAGAACTATAAACAAGATTCAACTTTTGATAGCTGTGCTTGTCGGTGATATGATATTAACCAGAGAACAATATGAGGGATTAATAAAGGCAGCAGATGGAACAAGACGAAGGCGAAATGTAATCAAGGATGAAACCATGAGATGGGACGTGAATGAGCCAGTTTATTATTCTCTGACAGCCGAAACAAAGAAAGGTAGGATACATTACACATCATTCCTGCAACGCCCTACCCAGCCAAATCAAAGAGTTCTATTTTTTAGCCGATTTTGCGAGATGAAAGATTTTGCCCGCGTACAATTATTGCTGTTTTGTCAAGGTTTCCCCATTATGAAATTTGTGAATCTTTTACGGTACGAAACTGCTGGATTGGACTAGATCTGGCAATTCAACTTTTCTGTTAACTCTTGTGTGCTAAAATAGGCCGAGTAATAAAAACAAAAACACTGTAAAATGCATCCTTACAGACTGTAGAGCTATGATACTATATATCCTAACGTTTATCGATTGTAGCAACAGTAGACCTTCGTATAGCTTTCAGGTCCGACGCGTCTGGGCTTTGTTTATTTCCTGAAACAAAACGACTGCAAAAACACTTAAAAAAATCGGAGTGGAGTTGGCTTTTCGCGTGCAGATTGAAGCAAACGAAACATCGAGTAAAAGCAGAGTAAAAGAGGCACCGGAGTGTATAAAAAAATGATGATGACGAGGATGATAATGATTATGATGATGAATTTCATGATGATTATCAACATGATTATAATGGTTATCATCATTACTACGAAGTTAAAGCTTGGTCGTTCGCAACCACAAATCCAAAATTCCGAGCCACCATTAATTTTAGCCATGCCCCTCAGAGCTGTTGAGCCTTATGTCTAACATAACAAGTTAGCATGATGGCCTGTGTTCTGTCATCACAGGAGCAAGTTGGGCGAATGTACACAGGCCCAATTGCAAATAATCCAAATTTCAGCCAAAAGGTTGGGGTTTTGTGTAGAAAAACCTGTTTTTCCCGCCACAAGAACACGAAGTGTTCTCCCCCACCAAACCACCAACCGATGGCCAAATTGACAGAACACAGTCCAGCAAATACACTGTAAAAAAACAATTAATTCAAAAAGTACACTCGCATGGAGCATTAAACATGAAAAGGCAAGAAATCAAGTTCACTATTCATAAATCGGGAAAAATACCCGACCAATAGTAGCCGTAAACCGGAAAAACCGGCCGACAAATTCAGCTACTCAGAATACTTAGGTGCAGCAGCAAGCAGCACACAATATCGCAACATTTCAACACAGCTCAAAGCTAATTCAGCATAAAAATAATTCCCAAAGCTGGGAACAGCAGCATGTAGCTGCAGCACTCGACGAAGTCTTTTTCATCTTCTTCGCTCATTCACTTCACAATTTGCAAATATGAATGAGAAAGTTCCCAACAATTTTTCAGCCCTTTAAACACACGACAGCCTCGAAACGGCACAGAGACCCTGGAAAGAGGCCCAACAGGGAGACCAGAACGCTCACTCCCGCTTTAACTCAAATTAGAAATGCTTTCTAATTTTCATATATAGATGACGATGATAATTCGGATCTCGTTAATCATAGTGATGATGATGATGATGGTTCTCATTATTACGATTCGGACGGTGATGATGCTAATGATGATGATACTGTTTATAATTGGCATTATGATGATGATGATGCTGATTAAGATAATTATGATCGACATGATAACGTGACAGCGAATCATAGGGGTAATAAACCAATGGCAATACTTGTTATGCAAATGATATTAACCGTATCGTCAAAATAGCTTTTGTTTTATTTTTGCCGTTTGTATCATTCTTTTTCAGATATCAAACTATCCGATAAAATCAAATTGGCATTAGACACAATAAAGAAGTACACTTGTATAAAATTTGAAGAAGTAACAACTGACGAAGCAAACCCTGACAAATATCATTTGCAATACACGAAATCAAACCGGTATTCCTCAATTCTTACTTCATTTCGACCTTCGACTTTCGCATGATAACGTAACAAAGAGAGCAATCTATATATGCTTGTTTAAACGAGAAGGTACACCACACTCAGTTCCTACACGCATATTTTCGTGTCATATTACCTTTTCTGCTGTCTGTTTTATGACACCTTTTGGTAGTCTTTTTCTGAAAACCAAGGAATTAACTACTAAGAAAATTTAGTTGAATGGATCCAAAAGTCAACTAAAGTCAAAGATTTAACCTTATTTAACCATCGCGTTTCAAAACATTCTCACAAAACTTGGTGTACACCCCCATCTTTCTTTCGGCTCTTGTGGGAGATAGAATACCCAATGTTGCTGCGAATGCTATCTGGTATATAAAGAACAAGTCTACAAGAGAAATTTGCGAAAAACTTTATAAATGTGATAGGATGTTATATCACATATCGTCGTACCATATATCTTCATCAATGCTAAAAAAACCAAATCTGATGTACCAAAAATATCACTTTAGCACCTGTAGAAAAGAAAGAAACATTCCTCTCTTAGAATATGATGTGCTAAGATTTGCTATAGGAGACTTTGTTTCACTGAAGTATAGTATAGTACCTTCAAAGAAGTATACCCTGCCGCAGCAAGACTCGCTAAACCACGTGCTCCCTTCAATTAGAGTAAGTTGTCTCGCAGTTTAAAATTCAAGCTTTGTCTGCTAACATCCACTGAGACAAGGCTTTTCTTTCAAAAGTATTCATATTTTGTTTTCAAAAGTATTTTAATCTAACAAATTTATTTGTTAAAATATTTTGCTTTGCATAGTATACCCGACTTACCATATAATAGACAGGGTTTTTTCGCAACAATCTAGCAAAGAGCATAACCTCGGGTTTTTTCAATTAAATCTACCAAAAAAGGTCGGAGAACACAAATCCAAGATGGGCCTTCAAAAATTCTCACCGGAAGTAGCCTTAATTAACGCCTAATTAGGCCTAATTAAGTCCATCAAAAAGTCACACTTTTCCAAATCTGATTACTGCAATATGTAGACCTTGAAACGCTGAGTAAAATTGTCTTTGACTGTATTTCAATATGATCTACCAATTTCGAGAAAAACTCGTTTGAAATTATGATGATGTCATCACCATGAGGATCAGCACAGACCTGGATTCTATTTTTCAGCTTGTATAACTTTATGAGTTTAGGTGTAATAGTCACAAAATCGCTAAATATGCGATAGATGTACGCTAAGACAGCAGAATGATGATGATTGGGTGTGGTTGTGACATCATAAGGGGGCTGATGACGTCATAGGGGCAACTGACCTCATAAAGGAACCAAAATTATGCCCAATCATCCATGAGCCCAAAGGCGTTGTGAAGGACTACTCATGTTCGACGTTTTAATATTAAACCTGCTGGAAATGGCGAGAAGTCAAATTTGCTATACAGTATTCATAATGGGATTCCTATTGTTAATGCAGTGAACCCCTTTCTTCGCTTTTCCAAACTTGCGGTGGGGCTTATTATGCTTATCATGCTGTTTTACATACACGTATCGCATTGTAAGCAGTTTTTGACGATTCGACCCCTATTTGTGAAGTTACGCGAGTTGACAAAAGCCCATACTGAGCCTTAGGGTGATGACGTCATAATTATTTCAAACGAGTTTTTCTCGAAACTGGTAGGTTGTATTGAAATACAATCAAAGACAATTTTACTCAGCGCTTCAAGATCTACATATTGCAGTTATCAGATTTCAAAAATTGTAACTTTTTTAATTGACTTAATTAGGCATAATTAGGCGTCAATTAAGAGTACTTCCGGCGAAAATTTTTGAAAGCCCATTTTAGATTCGTGTTCTCCGACCTTTTTTTAGTAGATTTTAATTTAGAAACCCTAGGTTACCCTCTTTGCTAGATTGTTGCGGAAAAAACCCTGTATATAACTTTTCCATGAAGCTTCTTACAAACCGAAAGCCCAACAAGACAAATTATTCTTCAAACAATAATTATTTTCTGGAATAAATGTCATAAATCATTACTCGCAAGGCAGATGTCCAAAGGGACCTTCGAAGCACAAAAACCTGCAAGCAAGTGGATAAGGGCTAGCGACATCAATAGTTTCCTTTTCCTTGTTGCCAGGGAAGCATCATTCCTCTGTTGCTATTGTTTAATGCATGCTTGTTCGTAAAACCGAACGAGCCCCAAATTGATGAATCATCAATAATTTGGGCATACCCCTTAGACCTGTTGAGCCTATAGTCTAACTTGACAAGCTAGCAGAAAGACTCGTTCACAGATTTAACGCATTATGAAATATAAGGGTTTCATGAAAAAAAAAACTGATTTTCCTGTGGACCTGCGTTTCTGGCATGCCAGAAAGTTACAGACAGTAGCTATCTAGCCAACACCAATGATCTGAATGAGAACATTCCAAACAAATTATAGCTTTTTATAGCCTTTAACAGCTCCAGAATGCTATGGTGACCCTGGCGGCTAAACAATACCAAACAACCTCTCCCTGGAAATAAAATCATAGTATCCTACCTGACGCCCCAGTTTACAAGTTCGTAGGTCTTTGTAACCTTAGATAACGAATTTGTGGAGTTTCTCTGCTCTGATCCTCAAACCATGGTCAATGCTGAAACAAGTCAACATGTTCCTTATGTAACTTCAACATCATATTTATTTTTATTTGTGGATTTGTGGCGTTCCGAGACTGAAAATACTGGGTTGACGAAAGTGTTTGGGGATCTGGGGCTGAGCCTCAGGGAAGAATTTTGGGGACCAAGCACCTCAAATGCTCTGAAAAGATTTGTCTTGAAAATTAGTAAAAGAAAATCTCCAAAATTGTATGTATAATTTTGTAATTTTGTACTGTGACTTATTTCGTAATTACTTTTTTTAATTGGTAATTAAAAACAATAACAATTTTAAGTTTATTTTGATTTTTAATTTAACTTTAAATTTTTTGTTGCTGTAGATTATATAATTACTTTGTAACTCATTCAATTGCTACTTTTAGTTACGTTATGTTTGTAAATTAGGTTAGGGGCCATCTCGGCCTGTAGACTTTATTGATAAAAAAAAGAAAAGGCGGACAACGCCAATTCTAAATCACCCTTAGGTGAAATAGAACAAGCAAATATCAACTATCGGCTATATGTCTTGTAATAATTATGTAGCAACGGCGAAAGGTTTCTGAAATCTACTGTATGCAAAACTGAAAGACCATGTTCTTCCAGAATTTCCTGAATTTTCCCCTCCCTTGTAAAATATTGGCCATTCTCACTTTGCACTGCGAAGTTCGCAGTACCACACCCCCCTGTTTTTGAGAGATTCATTTTGATTGGTAACAACAGAAGCTCATGTGGTTTCATCAATGCATTCAATGTGGGGAAAAGTGTGTTTATTCCATTTCTGCTGAACATCTAGCGCCCACCCCCAGTGAATCTTATGATGGATTTCGACTAATTGGAAAATCGTTATCCGAGAGAACTGGGGTGGACACGTCCACCCCAGTCCACCCCGTGGTGACGCCACAATTAAATTGATCCATGCATTTCTTTGGTACATTTCGGATAATCAGAAAAGAGTCCGTCTTGGCAAGTTAAGAAACTCTCCAAGAAACAGAAAAAATACGTGTTCGATACGTGTTCCAGTGCCCATAAGACCACAAATAATTGAGTTCGGACCACATTCCGCGTGAAAAGTTTTTTTTTGGGACTTTGCACTAATGACCCTCGGAAAATGATGGCAAAATATTTTCAGATATATCGCTCGTACAGGTAGAGTACGTATTTTTCAGTTTGTCCATTCCAATTTTGTTTATTCTTGTTCTTTATTACAGGGCAGCATCGTATGTTGGAAAGCAGCAGAAGTTCTTCAAAAACAAAAATTACCAAGAAGTATTTCTAGCTGTAGAAGAAGAAACGGTCATTATTCCAAGGACTATAATGCATGAAACCATGCATGCTCTTGGGTTTAACCATGAGCACGAAAGACCTGACAGAGACGAATATGTTGAAATTATATCTGAAAACATCAGAGAAGGGAGTACGTTTACATTTTTGATAAGTTTTCCCCCAAGACACTTTAAGTTTTATTTCACGAAATATTTATTAATATTTTTTGCGAACCTTTCAAATTTTCTCCATATCATTTTTACCCATAAATTTGACTTGGCAGCCTGAGCATATTGAAAAGTTTTAACGTCGATTCAGAAATAATGATTCAGAATTTCCTCAAATAACTCTGCATTTCCTCATCACAGTTTGAATAACAGACATATTACAAGGTGCAAAGATGCTATCGATAGCGATGGTACTACCACGCTACTTTAGATAGCGATGAAATGTTTCGCGATATCTTCAGTTTTAAAATTTTCTCTTTTTCCAACTTGCTTTACCCTTTACTATTTCTTGAGCATTATTGATTTTGAATCACTATTTAATCAGACTCTACCTCACTATTGTACTTGAAAATACTACAATTGCCCAAAAATTGAACTAATTAGCAGCGACTCTCGTTTCAGAGGCACACAACTTCGTAAAATCGGACGCTGAGAAAGTTGAAACATATGAAGAGCCGTACGATTTCACAAGCATAATGCATTATAGCAAGGATTTTTTTGGAAAAAAAGTCGACAATCCAGCACGTCCAGGAAAGAAAATGAAACAACAAACAATCAAATTGAGGGAACAATACCAGAAGGACGAGGATGGGAGGAATCGCATTTTTGGTCCTGATATAACGTTAACTAGTGGCGATGTCCGCAAATTGAATCGTCTTTTCAATTGTAGAGTGCCAAGCAAGGAGCAGATTGACACAGCAGAGAAGGCTGCGAAAAGTTTTCTCAAGGGTCTTTACAAAAAAGTCGTTGATAAACAGGTACAGGACACCAAAAAACAGGCACAAGAGTACATAAGCAGCCTGACAGACAGAGTTTTAAGCACCAATTTTCACAATGTGAAAGGCGGTGTCTGCGACCTCTACGAAAAGGAAAACAAAGATAAATGAAAAATGCTGAAAGAATTGTTAAGTTGAAATTCCAAAGTACTTGGCTTGACTTACATTAGCAAAAATAATAGCTTGTAATATTATTCGGTGCTGGTAAAGATTAAGATTGATCTATGTCAACAACGAAATCAAATTTTTAACTATTGAGTCTTACTTCTATTGCTAAAACATACACGTTATGCCTCAGAAGCATTAAAAAAATACGGTCGTCAATTTTGGACTGATGATGCTCTTCTTTATTTGGGTGGTGTTTCTTTCATTCATAAGCAAAGATGCTTTGAGACCGAGAGGGAAGAATTGTGAATGAATAATGCAGCTTTTAGGGTCGAATGTGTAATTGGGTGTTCAATGTAGAGGCCTGTTCTTAGTTTTTGGTTTCCGTTTTTTCTTCTTCTTCCTGTTATTCAGTCCATTTAATTTTTGCTCATGATAAAAGTACTTTTAGACACGCGAGACACTTTCCTGTAATTCTTTTGTAGCACCAAGGCTTTTAAAGGAATAAAGAAATGAGTGAAAGGCTAGTAAAAAGGAAATTGCGATTAACTCGAAATTTGTCTTCCATAAAAATTCAAACCTAAGAGTACTTTCTAGCGACACTATCATTAAGATACATGTTCTACTCGACGTAAAAGGAACTATAACCACACTAAAGTTTACGCAATGCAATAAATAAAAAGAACACAATGCAATGAAATACAATAGATCAACTGACAATTTACAATGAAAAACTAATATTGCAAATCAAAGGCATTGAGTCATGGTAAATAGTGAGTGTATACACAAATCGTTAAAACTTCTGACTCAGCATCCAACACACATCCTTTTGAGTGGATAGATTTTTAACTGATCACATGAAATTCAATTCTTGCATTTCGAGAGATTTCGAAATTTCAAAATGGCGAAGCTGTGGGAGTTGTGGCACCAAACATATTGCTTAGCCTTGGAATAGAAGACGAGGAAACAAAAGATATTCTAAAATATTTTTATGAATCCAGAGACATGCAAGGGGTAAAGGAAGATCTGAGACGGTTAATCGATACTGGGAAGACGATTTATCTGCACTCGGCTGAGAAATATTTGAAATAAATTCATATGAAAATGCTTATTTTTCTGTCGCTTTTAATAAATCAGCTCATCTTTTTCTGCTCTTGCCGAAAAAAACCATCATATCATGTAAATTTTGAGTCAGGTCAGACTTGCTCTTAAATATTTTGAGCAAACTGCAGGACGACACCGAAAACATGAAAATAAAACAACAAACAACAAAAAATGAAGCAACAAACATTCAGTTTGCAATTTTTTTCTTCTTAACATGATTTCAACGTCTAACAGACATACAGTTTGGTAATCGGATTGATGAGGGCTACTTCTAAACAGTATTTAGTCCTCAAATAGCGATGTGAAAACTCGCCAGTGCACTTTCAAATTTGATTCAGCTTTACTGTAAAATGCCTTTTGATTCGAGAATATATATTTTGGTGAAGTAACATAAAATTACAAGTAGTCTAGATACACACTCATAAAATTTGAGAGGAGTCGACTGTATAGGTACCGTTTTTGGCGTGGAAAGCCGGAAAACACATCAGCTCAAAATTTAGAAAATCAGATTCAGAGAAAATTGCAAAATGCAAAACTTATAAAAACATATCTAGACAAAATATCAGAAAGCTGAATCAAATTCCACTTGGTGCAAGCAGAAGGATTTATACAAAATGTTCTGTATCATACAAATAATAATTGAAGTTTGAAATATTTACGTACAGTTCAGTTGTTTGCCGGTTTAAATCAGTTCTTCGGCCTGTTTTGTGCTTGCCGTGAATATGAATCCAAAAAGTCGGACAAAAACAGAAGAAAAATTTCTTTTTTTCACATCCAATTTGAGCAGCGTAGAGTACATTTACAAAGCAATTTTTACAGATTTGAATGCAACAAAACCTTCCTGAAGTCTCCCAACAAGAAGATTCAGTAGGTAACCAATTTTGTGGCTTTCTGCGAAGCTGTGATGATGTTTTCCCTCCATTGCCGACCAAAGTTCTCGTGTAATCCTGGGGGGTCACATTTTCAGAAAAATAAACGGAAAATGCCTCATTGCGGGTTGAAATCGCTAAATCAACCAATCAGAATGCTTATTTCGAAATGCTGCTCTCTGATTGGTGCACCAATTTTTTGGTGCGAGCTGCCACTTTTATGCCACTTTCAGATGATAAAAGGAAACAAGTCCCTGACTGAAGCGAACAACAACAACATCAATTCAATTCAATGTGAGCGAAAGAATGGCGGTGTGGCGATCATCTTTTTGTATTTGCAGTTGAGCTGTACAGAAAGCCGCCAATCTTTAGACAAAAGAAGACAGACAAGACAAGTAAAACATGTTTTGGCCTTTCATTGCATTATCTGCTGTTAAAGGCCGTCAATTTATCTCTGTACTTTACCTCCTAGGCCACTGTTTGCTACCTGTGTTCTACTGCTGCACGCAGGCAGTCAAAATTGCTAAAACTCGACCTCTGACTACGAAACATCGAGATGATGTTACCAAACAATTCTAGCATTTTACAACCCACCCACCTTTATTTTAATATGATTTCAAACTATTTTGAACAACCACTGGGTTTTACTTGGAAAAAAATGCAACTAAAGTTGCTTACTAGCTCTAGTGCTATATCACTGGAGGCATTGTAACAACAGTTTGCATTAAGGATTGCAGATATGTGTAACCTCTCGTAAGGTGCTTGCTGATTGGCTGAGATAAAGATTGGGGATGTCCAGGGATTTTAGGGTTTTCAGATGCAGACGGCCATTTCATTGGTTTAGCTTGTATGGGGATAGCGCATAAGTTTTCAATTACCATGGAGACCCTGTTGTTTTAACCATTACAAAGAAATAAAACATTTGTTGGGGAGACGTGATCATTGCTCTTTTGTTTTAAACAAAAGAAAAAATGGTTTGTCTTCAACGAATCAGCGTTTAGGGGCGAAGTGTCCTTGCGCACTGAGACATGCTTTTCCGCTGACCACTTGCCTTCCCGCTGAAAATTGCCGTTGTGTGTTGTGTTGTCTGTAGTTCGTCTAGTGTCATTACAGAGGGGTGTAAACATGTAATCGTTCGGCACGGATATAATCCAACCTGTACGCGTAACAATTCTGAATTTATTTTTTACCTTGTCTTTAAAACAGAGAGTAGAAAGTTACTGTGGCAAAATGGAAACAGTACGCGAGAGGAATCATAGGCCATAGCAGTTTGCAACAACAAAAGGAATTTATGCCTATGGCCTACGCGTACGCCTGTCTGTGTAGATCTCTAGACCGTCTGTCCTAGTAGTCTAGTGGTTCAGTTACTTATTACCTGGAAGGAAGACGAGGGGTGATGGCCATAATGTTTAGAATTTTATAAACACAATGCTCATAGAAAAACTTATTAATGTAAAAAAAACTTTAAATCTGTCACTTTTCAAGAAATAACACTAGAAAACTTAGTAGTCTACAAGTACAATACAACGATTCAGTTGAATGAAGGTGGATGAAGGTCAATCCAGGCAAACCAATTAAACTGTTGATGCATTCTTCAGTATAATACCTCTAGATTACATGGTGTGGGGTAAACTTCTGATGAAAAAGAACACCCCAAATTTAGAAAAGTGCAATAGTTTGTTGTTGATGAGTATTGAAAATTTCATCAAGAGGATGATTTGAATGAGATTTTATTAAAAGGGCTTCTGACCCAAAAGAAAACCTAACCTAAAAGAACTCCTTTTATACCACTGAGTGTCTTTCAAACAGTTTTTGCTTTTAGCCAGCCAACCCAACATACAAATAATTGCAATTACCTTTTTTAGTCTTTGAGAACAGTGGAAACATTTCAAGCATACTAGCTTTGAGGTATGCCCAAAAATGTTTCTGCTTGTTATTGCAATTACCGTGTTTTCTGATTTCAGACTTGGTGCTGAAATCTCTTGTTTTTTTTTTACCTTTTTCTGACTGTTTCAATGTTTGGCATTGCATTGTATAAGACAAAGGCTTGTGGGTTGCAACAAGAGCAATAACAATGTTGCAGAAGTTTTATCAAATGAGATTTCTTTCAGTTTTTCTGTGTTAAAATACTTTTCTAAATGAGTCAGGTTTGGTATTCTCTTACTGGAAAAACAGGAAGATATTAAACATGCAGAGCAATTTTGGCTAATCAAAAGTAGGGAGTGAAAACATTGCAGAGTATAACATCCAACAAGCACTGGACTGATTTTGATACACTGCTGCATCGTTTTACAGTTTGAAAAGTCTATATGCATTGAGTATTGGGTTTCAACACTAAGAATGTACTGCATTTTCAGAATTTGTTCTGTGCTGTATAGGTGAAGGTGAAATGGTGTTTTAGCACCAGTCGCTAGGATCTCAGTAGTAGGTAAACTAATCGAGACCTCGACCCTGGCTGTGATGCTACCGTGGCTGGGCTCAAACCCTGACCACACTGAGCTTCTGACACCACGAGTCACCTGGATTACACCACAACGCCACAGCACCTTCATAATCAAATCAGCTGAAATCATTTCAGATGTTTCTATTAAATTTCCTGGATTTCTGACAGTAGTTTTGTTGATTGATGAATGTAATTTAAATCTAATTTCAATTTCATTAATCATGAAATTATTAAATTACACAGGAGTATTGGCAAAAAAGTGTAATAATAGCTATGATAAATTTAAATCAGTCACATATTTTCCCTATTTTCTCTTAGTTCAAGCCTTCTTGCTTCCTCCCACTGGTCCTCTCTCTTTCTTGCCAGAGGGTCTCAAGAATGATTTCATTCAAGTTCTTCTTAATGTTCATGTTCTCATATCAAAGATATTAAAGAAAAGGTTATTACACCAGGCAGGAAACTAAACTGAATCTGAAAAGTTAGTAATCGCTTTGTTTGCATTGCCATCTCCTATTTTGCTGTGTCGATCTATCCCAGTGATCTCAGTATTCCTGTTTGCTGGGCCGCCATTGCTCAGATTTTGCTATGTTTACAGAAAGAAAGCATCTAGGAGAAAATTCACTAGTGCGCATGACTTTTGGCCCCACGCCCGAGAAATTCGTCGTTTCCCGAAGACTTACCTCCTCTCATCTCCCCAACAAACATACAAAAAAATTTAGTTGTACAGAGAAAAATGCTTCTCCTAACTTCATTTGAGCCCAAAATGCATCCAAGTTCATTAATTCCTCTTTTCGCATGCGAGAAAGCTATGTCATCCGAGCGGCCTAAAATTTGACTTGACAGCCGACCCTAAAACGTCTCTAAATTCGTACTTTTGCTCTCAAAAATTAAAAACGAAATCATTAGTACTAAAACGAACGTTTTTATTAACTATTAGTATGGGGATTATGTATATACAGGTGGAAGGTTGTCTTTTCTGCCCCGAAAAACTAAGGCGAAGCTGCTCGAAGCTTGGCGGCCATTGGGGAAACTAGAGATGGAAAAGGTGGGAGTAATAGATAAGCCAATCACTGCTGTAGATTCGGGCTGTTCTGCATTCTGATTGGATATGCCAGAAAGTTGGCATATCAGGCCGACTTTTTGACTTTTAGATTATGAGTCCCACTCTGAGGAAACAGCGATTATGTTGTTGTAGTTGTTATGAGCTGTTTCCGAAAGAGTGGGAGGAATGTAATCAGTCTATGTTTACACCATCAAGATTTTTCTGAAACCTCCCGCCAAAACTCGGGCCCAGGCGCTTTTTTGGATAAGTCAAGTAATCTAAAGCGCATGCTCGTACGAATGTCGCCTATGTTGTCCACACTGCAAATGAAACGAATCCAATGTGGACAAAACAGGGTTCGCCCTAGGTTAAATTTAACCTGGGGCGAACCTGGGTTAGTTTGTATAGTGTAGACAGGGCTTAAGAATCATTCCCATTAATAACTTGTGAATGCATAAGTGAATGCATGGAAGGATGCTTTTGTTCAACTGGAGAGCCATAAAAATCCAAAAGTATGGAAGGCGATTTTGTTGAAGGTGAATGAGGCAGGTGAGAAAAGGACAGTTGATCAAATTAAAAAAAGAATCAACTATTTAAAGGACAAGTACAAGGAGGCGAAAGCAAAGAACTTGAAAAGTGGAGGAGCAAGAAATACAACCATGTATTATGAAAAATTTGATGAGGTCTTGGGGACAAGAAGCTTGGTTCAGTTAGGAGAGGTTAGCGAAGCTGGTAATTGTGAAGAACCTGGTAATTTGGAAGATGAGAGATGTTGTTTTCGATTTTGCGTGCTGTTACATGCTGTTACATGTTCATTTTAAAGAAGGAAACTGAGGAATTTAGAATTTAGAGGAATGTTGCATGCTGTTTCACACATTCTTAAGAAAGTTTCAGTACTCGTGTGCATCGGCCTTTAGTTGCGTAGCAACAGAAATGGGAGAAACAAGGGACAGGATCGATGAGATCAGATCCCATTTGGAACCGATCTCGTTTTTAGGGGCGTTTGCATGTACACGGTTCTGATAGTTTTACCATACAGCCAGCTTGAATTTACACAAAAACCGGACTGTGATTACGATTTAGGAAGGTTAGTTCAGCTGAAAGAGCTGAAAACATCTGTGAAACGAGCCAAACCCACCTTGACCACCTAGCTGAATCCGGCAGTGCCCATCACCCAACTGGCTCTCATCTTTGGAATGACAGATACTTACTGAACAAATAGCGTTTTCCGAGATTTTTGTGAACAACTGCTGTAATATACGTCAGAAAACGGTCAGAACCATTCATTGTTTGGGGAGAAGTATCGCATCATATTCAAAAAAAGTTGCTGATTGCTTTGTTTCCAGGAAGGTGACTAACATCTTCATGGTACTAATCATAGATCCAGTTTGCAGATAACGAACTGTCCAGTTTGGATGTGGTAAGTAATATAATCATAGCTATCGAACCAAACAACCCACCACATTATAAGTCTTTAGAGTTTTGACTATCAATTACTTTCCCTAACACTATGCAAGAGGTTGCATTTGTTATAATTGTCAGTAAATTTAGACTTAAGAATTTTCTTCAGCCCTTTCGGTGAAAATAGCAGGTTTGAATGCTGAAAAAAGGCTTCCTTACTTTGCGTTAGACTTACTACATGAGTCGTAGTTTCGGCTGCCTTCACCTTAATTCAATTCATTCAAAAAATTGTAAGATCAAAAAATAGTTGCTGCTGTTGTTAATGGCGGCATGAGTATGAGCGGGTTGTTTGCGTGGGGGGCTTGGTGCGAATCTACGACTTTTGTAGTGAGTCTAACTTTGCGTTGCTTCGTTACTTGACTGCGTTGGTTTCACGCCATTTTTTCAAATCAAAATATAACTTATCCAAGTTTTAATCCCGGATTTGGTAACCTATGAAATTTGCAACGCTTCCTAACCCACCAATTAGCTAACCTAGATCTAGCTCTAATCCCGTGTTAACTTAATCGGAGCTTTGAACAACCGGGGCCTGGTGGCAGACTTCCTCAATGCAGCTAGCAAGAAGCAAGCAATCATCCCTCGGTAAAACGCACTAGCACAAATACCAACAAGCATATTTAAGAACATATGTACACGTTTCCGAAAGCGTACGCGTACGTATTTGCTCTTCCCCGCGTACTTTAACGCGTCCAACCCTCGCTAACCATAAACTCAGCCAACCCTCGTATTGTACTGCGTACTTTGCGATTATGCAATGATAGGCCCAACGCTAACCCTTTTCAATAAAGGGAGAAGCTTCGGGAGCTCCCCAGTTGGATTACTGCAACCAAAGGAGTCTTTTTAACTTTCATTACAAGTTGTTAAAACATTTTTTTGTTTTCAGCAGAAAAAAATTGTCAGTAGATTGTCACGTGACTATCACATGCAAAATTCAGATTCCGGCAACAAAAAAATTGTTTAACTGCTGCAGCTTATTCGACCAAAAAAAGTTTTTAAGCTCTTTCATTTGATGTATGGCAAATAATACTTTACTGAGGTCAAAAGCATTTCAAAATTATGACGCCATAAATTGTTAAGATGTACATTAGCTGCTATTTTTTTACATTACCAAAGATATTGAAATTATCATTGTATTGCTACAAATGATATCATGACACAAATGCAATAAAATACATTAGATTGCACCATTACAGTCTACATCACATTACATTAAATTTCATTGCATTGCATTTTATTTCATTTCATTTCATCTCATTACATTATTTCATTTCATTTAATTTTATTACATGCTACAAATTCAAATGATGGTTGTTCATAATAGGCTTAACTCATTGCATTTCACCTTGCAGCATATGACTGAATCCTTAACATGTCTTTTATCGCATTCAAAGAATCGTGATTTTAGAGTGCAGCGCACATCATAAATACAACTGCAGGCATGTTTAAAAGTGCAATTCATCTTAAGTTTGCTTTTAGAAGGGCATCTGAAATATTGTGTGGGATCATCGGCTTTGCAGAAGTTGAAATGAGGAAGTGAGACTCTTCTAATCCGTCCAGCTGTTGAATGCCTTCTCGACTCCAATCCTTAAAATCAATAGATAAGATTTTCGTTGCAAAAACATTTCATGTCCATCAATTTCAAATGCAGCTTACAATGTCTTTACCCTTATTCCATCCCTTTGTTCCTCGAAGCTTTCTTGTGCAGCGTTGTTTTTGTTGTTTCATGAACATAAGTTTCCAAAACAACTACAAATTTTTCCCATAAAGGCCTGGTAAAAGTAGACAACATTGTCACGTCACTTTTGTTGCATTGCATGTTGCATGTTGTTGATAATGTTGCACATACATCCGACATTGTCGACTTTTTCATGAAGCGAACGCTACTAAAGCTATTAATGTTGTTGCTGTGGTTCTGTAGTCCGAACTTTTCGACTTTGTTTATGAAGCAATTGTTACTAAATCTATTAATGTTGTGGCTGTGATTCTAGCTTTCGTTCAATATAATGAAATAGAACTCAGCAAAAATTAAGCTGGTTTTTTATATTCTGGTTTATCATCAAGTTTCTTCTTCATGTTCTACGCATTCAAATCAACATAAGTTAAAGTGAACTTCTCGTTCATCTTATTTTTCTTTAAGCATTTCCACCTTTGTTCTTTTGATATGAAACTGCCCTCATAATTTGAATTTGACGATTCTTCTGACATGTTTGCTATTTTCGTGTGTGGACTGGACAAAGTCAGGGGTAAAATCCATATTTCGATAGGCAAAACCACAAAGTTTGAATTGAATTGTCTTTCGACAATGTGGCTAAACAAGACATACCTGTGCGATATGGCAAGTTGCACAAAATGTTTGAACATGTCGAAATGCAAGTGCAACACTATAGACTAGAAAAGCTACATTAGTGCAAAATAGTCTATTTTTAGATGTTGCTCGATAATGTTGTCTAGTTCAGCCAGGCCTTAAGGTTCCAAAGCTAACATTTAAAGGTCACGTGACGTTAGCATATCTGGAATGTATTCTTGCCAAAGTCATGTCCCTTTAAGATTCGAGTTATCGATAGTATCAACAAGAGGCCCATTCATTCTCCATTTCTTCAACAAATGTTCAAGAAGTCGACAGTGAAGAATGGTCCAACCTCTTCAAGTTTTAAAATAGGAATTTCAATAGTATGAATAATTTAGTACCTTTAATTATTTCAGCAGCCTTTTTATTTATATCGCTATCCAAGAACCTCTCCGTGAAAATGAGTTTCACTCCTTTGCAATGCTGTGCAATTTTCTCTCCTACTTCTTTACTGGTCATTTCATACAATGGAAGAGCATTGTACTCCTTTGCATACAATTCTCCAGTGGTAAACGTTGAATTTGCCTGCAGTGATATAGATAATCAAAGCAACCTTAGAGGTATGACGCGGAGTATAGATATCAAGGTTCCAGGGTTCTTACGACATTTAGTTGCTAGCAATACAACAAGATGATATCAGAACAAATCTATCCAAATTTGATTGGTTAAAGTAATCCCCCCACCTTTGTGCTTTCTCGATTTGGCCACAGAAATTGGGCTCATGTTCACACGCTGGTCCCACTGGGAATAGGAGTACCATTCCAAAGGGGAGTACCATTCCCATAGCTCTTGAAGTGTTCAAAAAAGAAGCTTAAAAAGTGCTAAAGGCAAATAAAGACTTTTCCTTTCAGTGTTTTTTTTTTCAACTCATTCTTGCTTTTTCTAAACAACAGAAGAGTTGTCGTTTCCTGTTTATCAGTATCCCCGTACCATGTTTCCTTGTCAGTATACATTCTACAATGGTCAGAAATGGAAGGGCTCAGTCGGATAAATAAGACTCCAGTTATTCGATGCATTGAAAGAGTTATGGAAGATTAATGGCAGAGTCATGAATTTTTGTCATCCTCTCAATTTTTTTTCTTTATTCCAAAACGTTATCTTAAGAGTTATCTTTTCCTTTTCAGTAAATATGTTATCCGGGTGAAGATACATTACTATTTGTTTGTAAATACTAAAACAAACGACGTTAATGCAGATCTGACATGCGTATCAATCTCACTCTATCCCTCATCTGGATTGGAAAATGTCATTTTTAGGAAATTATCCTCAAAACGTGCCTGAAAATATTTTCCTCTTCAACAGTTAGATGCCTTGAAAATGTTCCTATGATAAAACTTACGGTAACTTTGGTATGCTTTATAAATGTTACGCGCAAAGAAAGCGTGAAATATCATTCTGATTTATGGGTTTTCCTTTTATTCAACAGGTTAAATTGACGGTTGAAGCGATCTGCAAGCTCAGAGCCAAAATCAAGTCAAATCTTAGAATCTATCATAAGAGTGGAATAGTAGAAGATAAGTGAACTCACAAGCCTGAGACTGCGCTCCAATTCACTTGGTGTCTGCTCGTCCTTCTCTAGTATAGATATAAAGCATTTCTTCAAAGAATCAATTCTTCTTGCACTGAAACCCTGAAATAAAATTGAATGCTTTGACACTGTAGTGAAATTAGAGCGAATTTAAATTTTGATAAAGGGTAGTTCAATTTGTCTTGGAGGTCTAATCAAACAACTCTCCACCCATTGGGACTTATTTATACATGAAGAAAATGACTTTTCTTTAACAGGTTAGGTCTTTAACACATATCATACAGGTAGCATTAACATGATTACAGGAATGAACAGCTGGCCACTCTGAACATTTCCAAACTGAAGAAACATAAGAAATAACACTACTATGGAATAAAGGTAACATGTAAAGTCCATTAGTTATGATTGATGCTAAAAGAAATATACTAAAAACTAGCCGTATTACAATAATATGCAGATTAGAGCAAGAAGGGAACATCGAGAAACCCCAAACTGAATACTGATCTCACATTGCCATTGGAAAACTAACAAAGCTCTGAAGTCACCTAAGTTGTCATGTATTGTCGGTTCGAAGAAGAAAAGATGTACTCAGAGTAACGCGTAAGAGAGTAACAGTGTGACCAAAACTTGCTGTGAAGTAGTCCAGACCGAATGCAACTTGAATGCTCGTACATCTGCATGCCCCCCATTTCGTTATTTTTGTGCGTCACTATTTCTGAGAATTGTCGGAAAAATAAAGCTTTGAAGTACTTATACGTTCAAAGATGCGTTTCCATATTACTTAGGACAACTAAAAAAATATTGACCCTACTGACAACAAAAAAATTTGCAGCTTTTAGTATACAATACATTTCATGAAGAATCCAAGTCCAGTAACTCATCCATGAATAAGGCTAATAAGTCTAATGCTGATACTTTTGAAATTTTTCATAATTGAAAATAATCTTAAAGAACTTCTTACCCGATCGAAGTCACTCAAAATTTCAACTTTTTGAAAATTTCCATGAGCAGGCACCTTGATGATCTTCACGTTTTCCAAGGTATCAAAGTTGAATTTTTGCTGAAATATTTTGCCATTGTCTTCGAGATTAAGATTCCATTCTGCTGCCTTGGGTTGAAAAGAGAGGTTTTTCAACTCTACCTGGATTTTGTCTCTTTATATGTGTCTCTTAACTCTCAAATTGCCAAAGCTTGGCAGAGCGATTTCAAAGCATTTTTCAAGCCATTCGAGAGTTTTAAGTGATATAATCTTAATAAATCAGCCTGTCGAGCAGCGACTAAGTGGGAAAAGGAAACAAGAGATTTCAGATCCAAGGATCAAGAGCCCATACAAACGAGCATTCAAACTTAACAGCAGGCAAAATTCTTCTCAGGCCCCGTTGACACAGAAACACTTGCGTACCGTTCAAAGTTGCTTTGTTACAGAAAGTGGTGCGCTCAAGAGTTGCGTTCGGACGGGAATGATTCAGATCCTATGGTTCCGTTTCAGAAATTGGAACGCGTTTTAAAGTGATCCAAAAAGTAGACTCATTGTTTATTCTCGTGGGCGACAAACTCAATGGAACATTTTCGTCCTCCTTTAACCAGTACACGATCGTTCCGTTCCCGTGTGAACAGCTAATTTTTTTCGTTGAAATGGTAACAGATAAACTCGCCCCATTACCAACTCGCTCTGTCTTAACATGGTCAAGTTGGAACTCTTTAGAAATTGAGCGAGTTGACTAAAAAACGTTGAAATCACTAAATAATTATGGAAACAAAACAACTGCAAGTTGTAATTTATTTTCATTGCAAATTTGTTCTGAATCTTGCAAAAGTTTCAAAGCTATTTTTACAAAAACTTTGAAGATCCTTGACGAATGCATTTGCAGATATTGCGAGTGATATACACCCATGTTCCGTTTCTGTTTTGAAGCCAAAGCGGACAAGAGGTGGAAAGTCGTCATGCTCATTTTCGTGCTTTTACGAAGGTTTCATCTTATGAAGTTCCTGAAGAGTCAATGTCTTCAGGAGTCAGATAAAATCCATCATATTGAAAACGGTTTATTCCTTATAACGTCAATCGAGAAATTTTGAAAGGACATGCATCCACAGGTCCAAGATTTCAGAAAGACGAGAGAGGGACAGCAGCGTTAATCCCTGATACCAAAAAAAAGAAGAAAAACAATAGACTTAAGAGCTCTAAGTCTATTTAGAGAAAGGACCTTCCAGAGGTACTTTTCATCCGTTCTTGAGAAGATCGAGAAAAATCGATCATGTACATGGAAGAAGAATGCAAGAAAGTTGCTGAGTACGTAGGCCCTTAGAATGCGAATATGAAGTCTAAGTATTACATTGTTACTAGCTAATCAGGGAACTTGTCATTAGCGGGTGAAAATGAACAATGCTGGATGAAGATTTAGGTAGACAAAATAAAGTTTTTTTTAGGGCAACCATAACGGTCTGCATTGTAATTGTGCGAGTTATATTCCTCTGATTTCATTTAGCTTATTCTACGTGCAACACTAACATATTTTAGCGCTTTCCCAATAATAGTTTGCGTCCTTCACGCGAGAATTTTTTGGGTAAAATTTCTTCCTCACAGCTTAAGAGCAAGTTTAAGAAAAATAAAAAGGCATCATTAAACGCGAGCACATTAATTGTATGCGAAATTTGATTCCCCCTCCAAAATTCTCAGTTCTGTTACAGACAGCTGATATCTTGCTGAAGTTCGATTCTCACATGCATTGGTAAGACTTTCCTGGCTGGTTCTAGGTGATTCTTGCTGGTTCTGGATGATTTTGGGTGATTCTGGTTGGTTCTGGTTGTTACTTCCTCCTTCGTAAAATTTTCAAGTTGAAGTCGAGAGACCGGATTAATTAAATAATACATACCAACACAGTGGAAATAAGCCCAAGAAGAGAAACAACGGCTAACATGAACATCTTCTATGAAATATCTAAGAGGGAATTAAAGAGCATCATAAACAGTGCGGTAACTATGCAATCATAAAGCTTTAGCGGCTGTGGGTGATTGGTGGCATCACTTTCAAATGTTTTGAATAAGGTTGTTGTGAATAAGGGTACCTGACCTTCGCTCACGAATTTAGCGTGTTAAAACCTGTTAAAAAAACGATAAAACTGACTGAAAAAAATGTTAGGCCTATTTGTCAAACGTTGACTACACGTGAATGTTCTATCAGGAGAATTCTGGAATATATCCTCAAAGAGAGAATTTTTCACCTGGCCCTTCTTGAAAATCAGGGATTGATAAAGTAGGCGAGTTTTAGACATGTTTAAGCAAAGAAGTAGAGATGTAATTACTAATGGCAGTAAACATTCTCTTGACAAGTTTTTAATACAAAAATCAGATCCAGGATAATGCGATGATGCCTGGCTTATGGTTAAATTATCAGCATTTCCCCTGGACACGGTTTCATGTTTAAAACCTCCTAGTCTCAGCAAAACAAAAAGTTCAGCGTTCAAAAAGTCTTCAAGACACACGCACGGCATTCCATCATCCGCGACACAAACCCATGCAAATCTGCTGAATTTTGCACTCTTTGCTGGAAAACTGGGTTCAGACGTTTCTACTCTTTGGCATGTAGGGGTAAAATTCACGACTTGTCTGCTTTGATACGTTGGTATTAGGAAGACATGTTGGTACCAATTTTGGTACATAGAAATTTTAAAAATAAATTGAAATTTTAAGAATGGTATAAAAGTAAAGAAACATCATACTTACGATTTGAGAAATGGGTAAAACTGAATTCGACCGCAAAAAGCTGTTGTTCTTCTGCCAACACTGTGGTTGAAATGTGTCCCGATTCCTTTCAGGTTTCTGCTTTTATTTACAACATTGGTGTCCAACAGAAAAATCTTCCGTTTCCTTTCTCGTTTACTTCTCCTCCTAAGTGAAGTCCCCTGTTATTTCAAGACCAGACACGACAGACTGTGCAAAATATTCCGGTTAACATTTTCCGTCATTCATTCAAACGTTTTTTCTTCCGAGGGAAATTTAACGCCAAAAAAACCTTCCGGTGTCAACTTTCAGTTATCTTGTGATGCATACATACACCTACACATACACCCTTACCAAAGCAATCTAACAATTTCATTATCGTCGTTCGGTTATCCAAAAATTTCAATGATCCGCGGTTTCTTCATCCGAGTTTCGATCTGGCTCCATTCGAACACCCAGAACGTAGACAATGAAATGAAAGGTGCAAAAGAAATTTGTACTGATGCTCACTATCAGGCGACTGGCACGTTATGGCTTAAAATAACAAAAATATTAAAATTTCTCGGGAAGTAAATCCTTAACTCGATCGTTACATCTCTGAGACGACTGAAAATTGTGCTAAGATGTTCTTCTAAAGTTGTTGATGACTCTGCTAGAACTTGTCAATTAATTTATCAGTCAATAGATCAAAGCCATTCTTTATTCTTATTTCTTCTTTCGAAATCGATATGGTCGATATGATGTGCAATGGCGTAGATATCCCGCAAAATATTACGGCCATGAGACACCTGAGCCCGAGGGGCATTTCACACTGCGAAAAAGTGTACGAGATTTCTATTAAAACAAAAGGACTTCCAAGGGATTTCCAAGAAAACAATAGAACTTGCAGCAAAGGTGCACGAGACTTCCAAGGAGTGAATCGCCCCTCGCCTTAGCCCACTTACTTTAAAAATATTTCGATTTTTGGAAAGTATCAGTACGATTTGAATCAATCTCGTGTGAACACAACTCCTGAGAATATGTTTGATGGATTATGTTTGAACCACTTGATTGATCACCTTAAAGGTCTGGTTAAACTAGGAAACATGTCCCATGCGACAAAATATTTAGCGAGAGACACGGAAATGGTTCTGGGAGACAAAAGAAACATTTCTTGTCTCTGTGATGCGGGTAACTTGTTGCTCGCTTGTAACTCGCATGTTTAGTCATTCTGGGAGACAAATCGAATGCAATGTCGCGTGAGACATCGTGAGACATATCTCCTAGTTTAGCCACAGCTTAACAATCAGAGAGCCCTGTTAAAAATCGCTTCGAATAAGTACTGCTTCTGGTTGCACAGAACAGTACAAAGTCTTCAAGAACGATGGATAAGTTCACAAATAGACAAAATACTAATACATCTTTTACCCCATCAAAAAAAGATACCAAACGATTTTTAGCAATGAACTATAGTACGTATTGGAACTCATACATTGAGGATTGCTGTAAGGCATTAACCTACAAAACTCACAAGAATCGCGTCTTTCTTGAACCATACCTTCAAATAATAAAAAACAGGAAATTTAGAAGAATGCTTGCGAAATTAAGACTTAGCGACCATTGCTTAGAAATAGAAAAAGGAAGACACTGTAGACCCCCAATAGATCGAGATCGACGTTTTTGCAAGTATTGCGCAAATAAAGTAGAAAATGAAGTACATTTCCTCTTAGACTGTAAGAACTATGAGATTGAACGAATGCAATTTCTGAATAAGATCAATAATCTATGCCCCAATTTCAATAATATCCCAACTTGAGAACAACAATACATATCTTATGACAAATGAAGGCAACATTTTCTCAGACATTTTAGGAAAATTCGTGTCCGAAATTGACGATAGACGCATTGGTAATGCAGAGTTAGTTAACATGTATAAGTAAATCATTTGTTTAGTTAATATAATTTAACTTTAAATATTGTTAGTGTTTTGTTGCTTCGTAATATAACCAGGGGCGCAAATGCAATTTTTTTTGGGGGGGTTTGTGCTGAAGGGACCGAGCTTTGTCAGAGAGGGACCGGTTTTTTTTAATGTTTCGCAAAATAGCAACAATGCGTTATCCTAAATGCCATACCTTAAAAATATAACAAAAATACAACTATATCCGACATAATGTTTTCTCAATAATATTTTTGTAAAAGTGTCAGGTGCTAGCAAAATACACTGGACTGGATGCACGCAGCAAATATATATTAAAAGATATAAAAGAATAAAATAAATTTTAAAGTCTGATTGTATGCGACCACATTTTGGCAGTTTGGACCAATTTTTGACAATATGCTCTAGGTCAATTTGATCTGTCAAGTCTTTTTGCATGCTAGTGTCATGATATTCTGAAGTCTTTCTTAGTGCATTTTACTAAGAATAAGAGTCTTAATCAGTTTTAGTTTTGAAAACTTCTCTCGCTTGAAGCTGAGGTATACTCTAAGGTGCCAAATAAACGGGGGGTCTTGATAAATGGGGGTGGGTGGGAACTATTTGAAAATATTAATAACCGGGGGGTTTTAGTAAACGGGTGGGTGGGGAATTGTTATACACTACACTACCTAAGACACTATACTATTTCTATTATACACTACACTACCTATGATTACACTACTGAGTGTAAACGTTTTGTACACTACTGTGTTTTTTCTGAGTTATTTCATCAAAAATAGGGTTTATGAAGCGTAGTTTGCTCCTTTCACAAGTGAAATTCTTTCTTCCAAAATTAATAAACGGGGGGTTCTAATAAGGTCCGTAGGGGTGGGGGGAAAGCACGAAATTAATAAACAGGGGGGACGTTTATTTGGTGGTGAAATCGTTCAGCCAGTTGAAGAGATCACAGTCAATCTCCTCTTCCCTGACAATGTTGTTGATTCTTTTGGAAATTTGGGGAAATGGACTATGATCTACAATCAAGGATTTGAAGTGCGTATTGCAGGGAAAAGATATTTCGCTTATTCAAGATACCATAAAGAAGGCAACAGCACGATCAGCATGTGTGATTCAACTTTAAATGGATGGGCTCATAATGAAGTTTGTGAAATTTCTCCAGTGTTTCCACCCTCAAACTGGAGTTGCTTCTATGGTAAAAAATTGCTGAATTTATGTCCTACTGAACCATCCATAAAGTATGTAGGGTAAAAGGCCAGAGGAGGTAAACAAACTGAAGCCATAGAACTGGGATAAGACACAAGGCAAACTCTCATCACATTTACATGCTTTCAGTTTCCACATCATAGTTTTTGATAAATAGAGCAGTAGAGAAGAGCAATCCCATGAAATTTCAAGAATAGGCAATGTGTCGTAAAACCCCTAACATCCATCTTCCAAAATGATGAAATAAAGTTTTCCAATTCATCCCATAACAGACTTGAATTTACAGACACCAAAAAAGCATTGTTCCTTTGATTGGTTACTTTCATCTTAGTTACTGTTTTCCAAACAATAGTTAGATTGGCAACAACAGCAAGCAACACATGCTCCCAATAAAATTTTCTTTGATTGGAGGAGTTGTAAGCACTCAGAATAACCAGAAGGCTCACTCAAGTGATTTCCTGTGTTGTGTATTATATGAAGTCTGTGCCAGTGCCTCTCCATTGAAAACTGGTGCAGACCATATTGTCTATTGTTCTCTAGGTAAAAACCCATGACATTAAAGTTCAAAGCATTCCAACACTCTAATACCAATTGGAATTTTCTGCCCAGATTCCTATTCTGTGTCGTAAGAGTCCAGAAAATTGAACTCATTTCAACTTTAATTCACAGGTTCATGGTAGTTCACTTGCAGGACAAGGTTGGTCCACATTATGAGGTTGACAGAACCAAGGACCACTTAGAGTGGCACACTTTTCAGAGGGTTACAGGGTACAGATATTTGAGAAGGGGGGAGCCTAGACCCCATACCTGGTACATTTAGAAAAGCAGTTTTATGGGCAGGGGGCAGGGCCAGTTCAAATGCCATTCTAACAAGGTTGCACCTTTATTTCAACCACCAGGAATGTGCCTTCATTTGCCAACAGTAGAAATGAAATATCAATCTTTTTTAAGTTAGAACTCATAAGATATGAAGACACGTATGAATAGATGTAAAATTTTGTCTCTCTTCATTCCAAGATCATTTAGCATCCCCTTTTCACAATTTTCTTTCTGTAAGTCTTTAAACTTCATCAATGTTCTTGACAATGTATAAAAAACTTTTTTTCTGCAGGCAAAAAGTGGGCCAACGAACCTCAACCAAAAGTATCTCCAGCCACTACAGATAAGGTATCAAAACTTGATCAAGCTTATTTGCCAAATGAAGATTTTGTAAACAAGATAAACAGCATACAAACATCCTGGACAGCAACATTATACAAAGAGTATAAAAAATTCACAATTAGAGACATGATCAGGAAGGCTGGAGGACAAAAAAAGATGCAGAGCCAATTTCCAAAAGTAAGAGCTAGGTAAGATAATTATAATACCATTTTATCTGCCATGTTGAAAACAATTGGGAAAAAGTCCTGCATGGCAGGATGAAATATTGGCATATATCATAAATTATTTCTAGTTTTTTCTTTGGCCATTTTACTTTGTTTTTTCCTCAAGTATATTGTAATTTCTACTTGAAGCAATAATTTCTTTGAGTTCTGGCACATTGCTCTGGTGACGTGCTTTTTTCCTGTTTACTTTTGAAACTCTAAACTCATGGAATCCCAGAACAATGAAGTTTTGAATGCTGATTTCATCATGTGTAACAGCAAGTTTTCATAACAAGAATAGAAATGCTGAAATCCCGGAACTAGTTTTTTATCGCAAAATTGCATTAAAATGATTTGAGAGTTTGAGAGTTCTAAACTGGCTCACAACATACTTTATATTTCATGCTGATGACTAGGTGATGGGGAAATTGTTCTTTTTAGCCCTGCAACAGAAGAGCAGATTCAACAAGCAAAGCCAGTTCCAGAAAGTTTTGATTGGAGAAATGTGAATGGAACAAACTATGTTTCGCCAGTCAGAAATCAAGGAAGCTGTGGAAGCTGTTATGCGTTTTCTTCAATGGGAATGTTAGAAGCAAGAATAAGAATTCTCACTGAAAATAAACAACAGCCTGTTTTGTCAACTCAGAACATTGTCAGTTGCTCCAACTATTCTCAGGGTTGTGAAGGAGGTATGTTACCTGAATATTTCTTAAAATCTATTGCCGTGTTGGCAAAAGTTGAGCTAACAATTATCCTATTTTTCAAATCTCAAAAGTTTTTAGTAAAAACGAAAATAAATAAAAATGCCTTTACTAATCTTGACTGCGTGCAACGATCTTTGTTTTAAGTCTTTTTTAACGTGTAGAAAACACGGAGCCAGAGAGAGAGACGTGATTGATGTTGTAACTCTGTTGATGATTACTGCTGACTGACTTTGCTCAACTGACTAACGTATTTTACATTACAATACAATTTATGACAAATTACTTGACTTTGAACGGTAAAGGTGAAGGTGAAGGTGAAATGGTGTTTTAGCGCCAGTCGCTAGGATCTCATTAGTAGGTTAACTAATCGAGACCTCAACCCTGGCTGTGACGCTATGGTGGCTGGGCTCGAACCCTGACCGCAATGGGCTTCTGACACCGGGAGTCAGCTGGATTACACCACGACGCCACAGCACCTTCAACGGACATGAATAATTACAAAAACTGTGAACTACAACAAAGGTTAAAAAAAGTAAAAGTGTTAATGAGGAGGAAAATGCCATTCCAATGAAGTGTGCCAGATTAGAACATTTGTGCTTTGTAAATTCAATTGACGTTAAGTTATTTGTAAGCTGAAAACTGTACTTATAATGTTGTGAATATAGTATAATTTAGTGTGGACAAAGAGAGCTAGAGCTAGTGGAGAGAGCGTATAACATTCAAACTGTCCTTGGAATAAAGTAAATATCCTTTTTGTACTGATTTTTCCACATTTGACATGCCACAATAGATGATATGTGATCCTGGACTGCATGAACAGAGGGTGAACAACGCTTCCACTGAGCTTTAGAGGGTAATTAAAATGCAGAGTCATTCTCTGAGTCATAATGCCAAAGGCTGTCCTGCCATTTGACTTTTTATGTTCGAAGAATTCGAACATATTGGTGTGGGGTGGCGTGTCACTAACTAACTAACTAACTAACTTACTAACCAACGCTTGAACAATGGAAAACGTGTAACAATAGTATAAGCATCTCAAGAATGCCATTAGGGCCATTTTCTCGGCCATTTATGCGCAATTTGCGGTTAGTTCTTCACAATCACGGCCAGCAAGCCCCTTTGTCAATTTAAGGTCATGTGACAATTTTCCTCCTCGCACAAGCTTGATTGCATATGACTCGTGGTTGTTTACCATATGAAACTCGCAAATTGCCACCTTTGATTGGTAAATATCATTTCACGCATTCTCAACATTGATCAAAGAGTCTTGGCAAAGAGCGGCAATTTCAAAACAGGTTTCAAAACAAATCGTCATTATTATCATCCTCACCATGAAAATCGTCATAATAATAATAATAATAAGAATAATAATAATCACCATCATCATCATCATCATCATCATCATCATGATTACCATCACCATCATTGATGGTGTGGCTGCGGCAAGATCTAAAGGAACGGCACCGCCACCACAATCACCCCTACAACCATATCACCACCACATCCACCCTACCACCACAATCACCCCTACCAACCAGCATCATAATCATCGTGGTCATCAACATCATCATCATAACCACCACCATTATCATAATAATCATTATCGTCATCGTTGTGCATACCGATAAGCATCTTTCATCATTTGACCGAAATAGCTATATTCAACCAGAGTCGTTCTTCGAACATGCCCATAGGGCCCCTATGTTTTGTGTTTAAGCGATGTTGAGCTTTTTTCAGCACCTATTTTGTATCGTATTCTTTGCCTTTGATGTACCAATTTTAGGAAAATGCAGTAGTTTTATAAATTTGAGAACAAAGAAGTATGCGATGAAAAAATTTCGAGTTTAAAAGTATACTGAATTTTTACATTTAATTTGACTATAGACCTTTGAAACGCCCGAAACGTTTCAAAAT
>JACTAT010000225.1:286460-377412 GCA_014526335.1 Chrysaora quinquecirrha
GATTACAGTGTCGCGCGCGACATGTCTCCTAGTTTAGCCATAGCTAGAGACACGCAAATGTTTCTGGGAAATAACAGAAAATTTTCTGGTCTTTGCGACATGCAAATGACTCGGGGGACATGTTGCTCGCTTGTCACTCGCATGTTTAGCCACCCTGAGAGACACGCCAAATACAGTGTTGCACGCGAGAAGTCTCCTAGTTTAGCCATAGCTTTAATGTCACACGAGGAGTCGCATCCATTTAAGTACAGTTTCGTCTTTGACGGTGTCGCGACGGACAGGCCTCTGGTTGCAGTCGAAAGGATGAAGGAAATTTCGATGCTAGCTTCAGGCATGTAGGAAGTAGAATATAGAATACCGACAGCTGAAACACTGACAGAGATACAAGGCAAGTGGCTCTGCCACCCTTTGATTAATGTTTACAGTCTTCAGGCTTAAAACAGTCTTTAAAATTTATTAAGACGTGACAGGGCCACTCTCTTGTATCTTTATTAGAGCTTCATATTACGGGATTTAATACCCAACGTGGCAGTTAGTAGGTTATTAACTAACAGGCTTGAATTACGCAGTACTGTACAGTAGTATCAAACGATAGGTGGATTCGATGAATAACTTGCTTGATAAAAAACTAATTATTTCATAGTGGTCTATACAGAGTAATCTTACCACAATTCACTTCATCACTGCCATCGTAACAGTCAGCTTTGAAGTCACATACCAGCGTTTTCTGGACGAACTCGCCAGATTTACAATGGAATAACGTTGCAGAGTTGTTAGATGGAACTAGAAATGAGAAGAAAAGGTGATAGGCTGATTCAATATTCGGAGCAAACACAACATTAGAATTGCTATGAATAGCGGAAACATTTTGAAAATACTGAAAGCTTTTTAAAAACGAATCGAAACAATTGACTGAGGCGGAATACATGCCCAGGTGCAGACCTTGAGTACTGCACACATCAAAGACTACGCAAAGTTTTCAAAATGTCTGACGCACCAAAGGGAGGAAAGCAGGCACCAAAGGTTGCAAAGAAAGGAGAGAAAAAAGCCGGTGTTGGCAAGAAGGGCGGAAAAGCTCCAGGTGACAAGAAGAGAACGAAAAGACGAAAGGAAAGTTACTCTATTTACATCTACAAAGTTTTGAAGCAAGTCCACCCCGACACTGGTATTTCTAGCAAGGCAATGAGCATCATGAATTCTTTCGTCAACGATATCTTCGAGAGAATCGCTCAAGAAGCATCTCGCCTGGCTCACTACAACAAGAGGGCTACTATCACATCTCGTGAAATTCAGACCGCAGTCAGACTTCTGTTGCCCGGTGAATTGGCCAAGCATGCTGTCAGTGAAGGAACAAAGGCTGTCACAAAGTCAAGAATGAGACTTCATCAAAGCATCAAAGGGAAAAATGTAGTCGCTGGTCACGGACGCGAAGGGACTATGAGATTAATCTAGCTTTCCGTTAAACAATTACGCAGGACGTTAAAGAGCGTCCGTAGAGTTACAGTTGACATCCGCTATCTCGAACATTCGCTATCTCGACTGCCCGCTATCTCGAACATTCGCTATCTCGAACGATATTCCATTTTCCCTCGTTTTGGTATAAGGGCTTGTATAGAAAAATCATCCGCTATCTCGAACCCCGTTATCTCGAACATTCGCTGTCTCGAACCATTTTCGATATCCCATGAAGGAAAACCTGCTCTTTATCTCGAACTTTGCCAAATTTTCTGCTGAACTGGATAAAGAGACAGGCTGAAAATATGTATCAGTTCGCCTAGAGGAGCAGGAATGGCAGCAGCTAAGTGATATGCTGCCAATGTATAAAATAGATGAAGCTGTTCTCTTTCGAGATGTGCTGCATCGCCATTATCTCAATTACACCAATAGTAGTTTCAAAAATACCAGACTTGTTTGATGAAATTTGGGATCAGTAACCCTGCATGTTAATAGGGGTTCTTTTTCTGACTTAAAGACTATAATTTTTTATATTAATATGGGGCATCCGTTATTTCGAACATTCGCTATCTCGAACAAATTCCAGTTTCCCTTGAGAGTTCGGGATAGCGGATGTCAACTGTATGAACATAAAATTGACTCGTTTTTTTTCCCTAAAAGGCTACTTTATTTAACCATTAAACATCTCTAGTATAATTTAACTTTTAAAAAATTATTATTTCTACCATATTTACCTCTAGTAAAGTTTTCAAATCTGCAACTACTTGAAAATGATATATTATTCAGCCCGAATTCGCCAATTCTGTAAGTACCGACATGCGAAGCTTGAAAGATTATCTAAAAGCAAATAGAATAAGTCATTTGTTCTCTCTTTTTCCAGCAAGTTAATAAGAAACTACTGTCAAGATTTTCCACCATTACATAACTAAACTTAGGTTTCCAGAGAAATTCGGAAAAATTTTTTAAACTTTCCCACGTCGTCTTTAGAAAAAACTGTGCTACCAGCGGATTTCAAGCACGACGGTTTCTGGCTTGTTCACAAAATGTATTCTGCCAAGAAAAGCCAATCTAGGC
Source organism: Chrysaora quinquecirrha (assembly GCA_014526335.1). Lineage (NCBI taxonomy): Eukaryota > Metazoa > Cnidaria > Scyphozoa > Semaeostomeae > Pelagiidae > Chrysaora > Chrysaora quinquecirrha. Next base: position 288,990 of record JACTAT010000225.1, read on the forward strand.
CAATCTTAAGGTTGTATTTTGAAAACTTTTCTGGGGGAGCATGCCCCCAGACCCCCCTAATTAGGAGCACCTCTAGGGCACTGTACGCCTTCAGCGCATTTACAGCCAGCTGTAGCATCAGTGTAACTTGCACGGGTATAAATTCCAAACTGAAATAGAGATGCCCCCTTGCTATTTCTCCGGCCCTCTGCACGATTAGTTGTGCTTGAATTCCTGACAGAGAAGAAGACTAAGAGAAGAATGAACCTGCCAAGACTGGACTCGCGCTAAGAAAGAAAGGGCCGAAGATAAAACAATAGAACAATAAATCCCCTTATATTTTTGCCCCCCTAGTTTTTTCCCATTTAAAAAGGCTCTGGACTCAAATGATACAAAAATGCTTCCAGTATGTTACGTTTTAGCTCAGATATGACCGTTTGAAAAAATGAATTTCCATATGAAATCCCCTGAATTTTTAACAAAACATTCAAAACTTTACAAACTGAGTGAAAATATAGTGATTCAAAATAGAAATGCATTTTTTCAAATTTTTGTTCCTTAGTCAATAGTCAACATAGCTGAATGATAGCTACATTAGTTGGGTCTATTCTTCACGCTTTTTCCGATTATAAGAAATTTTTTTTGAATTCCAAAAATGGATTTTTGATGACGTCACACTATACACACTATAGAAATTTTGTGAACAAAAAGTGTTAACAAATGTTTCGCATTATATTGTGTATATGGTACTCACGTAATATAGTGGACTTTTGGGCAGCTCTAATGCCTTTCTGCGCCAATTGATCTCACCACGCCTACCAGTTCTAGTAACAGTCCAAATACTCTTTTCCGTGATATTCTGCTTCACAATCAATTTGAGAGAGCCTCTCCAGCTTCCACTGACGTGATAGTAAAATCTCAACCAGCAGGAAGAATTCTTTTGGCCTAAAGATGAAATCAATACAAAATGGTAATGAATATATAATTTTGACTATGTATTCTTGTTAAACGAGGGACATATAACTTCAGACAGATTTTTCAACCCAGGGGGTACTCATTAACTTTCAATAGAGGGGTCCATGCCAATGTTTGGGGTCTGAAATCTTAACCTTATTCAATATTTGGGGTCTGTGGATTATAACATGGACAAAAATTCAATATTATGGGTCCGCAAATTTGAGGGAAGACCCGTGCGATTTGGTGCGGTTCATTAAAATGACCCATCCAACTGCCAAGTGCTTATAAATTGTAAATTGTCATGAAACTGATGGCTAGATCCGAGAAAACATTTTAGGTGTCCAAAAATAGATAGCAATATTTGGGTTCTCCAAAAAATTAAACTCAATATTTAGGGGTCTGCAAGGAAATAGTGGCATGGACCCCCGTATTGAAAGTTAATGAGTCCCCCTGGGTTTTTCAAACACCTTCCATACGTCACATGTTATTGGAAACAGCACCATAGTTAAACATAAAATTATTAAGAAACACTATAGACAACAATCAGTATATTGTAGCAAAACTTTGATTATTTCCTCAATTATAACGAAACCATCAATATACTAGTAATTTGTCAATATTCTTGAAATTACAGATTTTGCAGACCAATACATATTTTTTTTAATAACGAGGGAAATTAAGAAAAACAAAGCTTGACTTATGGAACGCAGACAGACCATGAACTACCCGAAGTTTGTTTAACGGCCAGTTCGTTTCTGGCAAAATATGGTATATACCTGAAAGATTCACATGTAGTTCGACCTAAGTTACGACGAAATTTGACAAACAAAATGAATGAACGTCATTTCTGTCCTTAGATGACCAAGGTGTGATTAAAATAGGCCAAAGATATAGAGTCTTGAAACAAGAAGCGTAACCCCAGCAAAAATAACAAGTATTCATTAAGGAGGATTCATGATCTTTGAGAATTGAAAATTCGCTTTTAGGCTAGCCATTGAAAAACATCCAAGCATATTTTTGCACATTACGACCGAAACTATAAAAATCTTTTTCTCAAAAATTCTTGCAGAAGAGCTGGTTCAAGTGCAGGGTAGACAAACGGCTTAAGCACGACGTTGCTTCGTCGCCAATTAAACAAATGAAAGGCAAGACTACATTATTCTTATTTGAATATTGACGGGTCACTTTATGCCTATACGAACCATCTTCTCTTGTCTCTTACCTTTAACTGCGTGCAACATCTTAAGCCTTGCTGTTGCAGTCGTAGATGGGGCATGACTGGTATCCACACGCATGTAGAATTGTGATGCTGTATCAAAATAATGGATAAACAAATCATCAAGGATAGAACCTTTCAGTTGTTAATAGACAAAAAACCTAAAACATTTCCTCGACTCTGGTGAAGGTTAAGGTGAAATGGTATATCTGAGCGTGAGTCGCTAGGATCTCAAAAGCAGACAAATTAATGAGACTTTGAAATGTTCTGTGTTGCTGCCACGGCTAGAACTCTATCTTTAACTTTGGGGTGTGTGGAAAGTGGAATTTCTTTTAGACCCATCCTCAGGTACTTCTATTTTATGAAAAACCATCCACACGTAATTGAAATTTTTGCGCCAATTTTAGAACTACACCAAAAACCACCCAAAAATGTCTATTAAGATCCGGATTTTAGCATTTTCAGCAACATTTATCAGTTTTTGGTCGATAAATTAGAAAATTACCCTTTCTTAGGTTAACTTATTTGAAAAAGCGCATCCATTCTTAGGTAAACAAACAAAAAAGGCATACCAATTCTCAGGTAAGATCAAGGAAAAAAGTCACCCTTTCTGGCCGCACATCCCCACTATCAAAATATTTAAGACTACCCCCGCACCCGCTTATGAGCTCAATGACACCACCAGCAGGATGGACTTCATCATGACCCCACAACAGCATCACTTTTGAAAGTCAAGAAATTACAGAGTATTCCAAAATCTTTGATTAATAAGGTACAAAGTTAGCATGCAGAGTGAAACTGATATTGTTAAACTTCCTCATGGGTAATTGAAAATTTGTACAAAGGAAAATGGCATATCGAGTTATACAAAACTATACAAAGGTATATAAAGCCTGGTTTCCATAAAGCCAAAAGTGGCTGTGCCAGTGGTGGGACACGACTGTACCAGTTCTGAGGCAGTGTTGTGACGTTCTCAGTTTTAATGGAAACACTTCCTTATGGTGGCTCTACCGTGGCTGGACAGTTGCTCCACCACGGTAGTGCCAACATATAAAGTTGAATTTGGTTCAACTTTTCCGGCCCTTATGACGCTTCTGCCACAGAAATATTTTAATGGAAACATGTGGCACAGCCGTCGGCGACATGTTTGTTGCACTTGCCTTTGTTCTCATCGAGCACATGCCTGTAACAAGCAAAAAAATGCGAGGAAATATGAAACCATTCTATAGCAACCACTGTCTCAGCGCTGGTACAGCCGTATCCAAGCACTGGCCCCAGCACGTATTACTATATGGAAACGAAGCGTCGCAATATTTTCTCAGCACTGGTACAGCCTTGTCTCAGCACTGGTACAGCCGTGTCTCAGCACTGGCCCCAACACGTATTACTATGTGAAAACGAAGCGTCGCGACATTTTCTCAGCGCTGGTACAGCCTTGTCTCAGCAGTGGCACAGCCACTTTTGGCTGTATGGAAACCAGGCTTAAAAGTAAACAACGGTGAAAGAAAGTAGACAAAGTTAGAGAAAGGTATATACATAGCTATACATAGATTTTTATGAACGATATGAAATATTACTAAATTCAAGAACTTACAGCTTCCATCAGTCATTCCATGATACCTTTCCCATTCAAATAAAGTATTCTTAGAAGCAATCCAGTCACATGTTCCAGTTTTGAAATCACATCTTTTGTTGTTGAAGCAGCTCGATTCATCTTCTCCTCCAGGACAATCGTTGACAAAATCACATAGTTTGGATTTTGCGAAGCATTTAGCATTTGCTCCAGAGCTAGTACATGATGAATGTGTTAAAGATGGACAAACGGAGATGTAACCTGAGAAAGAGAGCATAGCCATTGCATAAAAGTATTAAAATTTCTTATGCATAAAGTTTTCAGTTACAGTTGACATCCGCTATCTCGAACTCTCAAGGGAAACTGGAATTTGTTCGAGATAGCGAATGTTCGAAATAACGGATGCCCCATATAAATATTAGAAATTTTAGTCTTAAAGTCAGAAAAGGAATCCCTATTAACATGCAACATCCAAAATTCATCAACAAGTCTGGTATTTTTTACATAGGAGTCAAAGCTCATCTGCTTTCATCCCTACTATTGGTGAAATTGAGATAATGGCGATGCAGAACATCTCGAAAGAGAACAGCTTCATCTATTGTATACATGGGCAGCATATCACTTAGCTGCATATCACATTCCCGTTCCACTAGGCGAACTTATACATATTTTCAGCCTGTCTCTTTATCCAGTTCAGCAGAAAATTTGGCAAAGTTCGAGATAAAGAGCAGGTTTTCCGCAATGGGAAATCGAAAATGGTTCGAGATAGCGGATGATTTTTCTATACAAACCCTTATACCAAAACGAGGGGAAATGGAAAATCGTTCGAAATAGCGAATGTTCGAGATAGCGGGCAGTCGAGATAGCGGATGTCAGCTGTATTACCCGACACTTCAAAGGCAATGCAACCTCTTAAACAACCTATCTCCACATCTTTATCTTCAGCATGGCTTCCAATAAACTAATTCAGTATTAACTCTAAATAGCATTTTTTAGCAGAACGAATACCGTGGACATTGCAGTAACTTTGCTTCATTGTTATTATAAATACCTTAATTTCAAAACCACTAAAAACATGAGCGCACGTGAAACGAATTGTCAGTTGATTAAAGGTACCCATTAGCCATGTTTGAAGAATGAGATCAGCCTATTAGCATGCAGCTTGCAACGAATGGTATAGAGAAGTCCCCACTCTTTTCCCACTTGTTCCCTGTGATCTTAGCTGTTTCAAGCTTTTTTCCTGCTTTTCCTCGAAATCGTCATTGGTCCCCATTTTGTTTCATCTTGTTCTCGCTTGTTTCCGGTAATTTCTCTTTTTCTCAGTTGTTCTCTTCTCTTTTCCTGTGATTCCTCTATGCTCCACCTTATCACATCTGATTCCCACTTATTCCCGCCGATTCTTACTTCGCTCTCATTTGTTCCAATGTATTCCCACTTTGTTTCAGCATGTTCCATTGTTCCCTTCAGTTTACACGTTTTTTTTTATAAGAAACCGGTTTATAAGAAACCTGGAACACGACACCCCAAAAGTTAAGAAACTTTTAGAACTAGGAGGAAGGAGTTAAGAAACTTAAGAAATTTTTGCGTCAGTTTTCCAACATACTGATTTCACATTTGTGGACGTAGTAATCAATTCTCAAGCGTTTCCGTGCGATTTCTCGCCCCCAGCATGGCCAATTCTTCGTAATACAATAATATTAATAATTTGCTTGCTATATTCACGTTCTTTTATCGTTTTTACTGCAATTTTTTCCATTAAATTAAGAAACTGTCAAGAAACTTTTAGAACTAAAATTGGGCCAAAAATTAAGAAACTTTTAGAACTAGGCCCCGAGCCAGGTTTCTTATAAAAAACGCGTATTCCCACTCAGTCCACGAAATACGAGCTTTATTGTTTGTTACGGATTTTACTGCATTCTGGATAGTGGCTTCTTAATGAGTTGTCGTTCAAACTCATGCAAATTACTTAGATTCAGAACAACCTCTTTGATTGTTTTGATTGTATGCATTTGCATTGCATTCGGAATATATGACTCAACTCACTGATTGATTGTTTCCCCTGTCTGCATAGAGAATAGAAATTCCTATCTTCTGTTGCAATATTCCTGATTCCTAGGTAGATATCTAGGTCTATTTCTTCCGGTTTGCCGAAAACCCCTCAATAATGTTTTGATTCTTCAAACATAAAAAGGGTTGTGAACAATCGAAAAACAGCAAATAGTAAGATATATAACGTAGTGAATATATCCCCATAGGTCTTTCCGTTCTAACGGCTTTGGACAACGGCCTTTCGTAAACTTGAACACAGACAAAATCAAAACAACAAAATCTAGAGCCCACCACAAAAAAAAGTACAGACACTAAATAGCAAAAATCGTACTTTGCTGGCATTTCCAATACACTGTTTCATTGCAGCTACTGCTACTTGAACAGCTTAGGGAAACAGGTGCAGATATGTTGCTTGGTTGGCAGATTTTTTGCCCCGAATAGTATCCAGAAGAAGTTGAATATTCTGTAAGAACATCACTTAGGCCAAGCTGCATACACGCCAATTTAGCTACAAAGCAAAATAGAAGTTGTTCATCATTGCAAAAAAATTCAGAAATTTCAGGCAAAACAAGAAATATAGATAGATGGTCAATAAGCCAATAGCTGATAAGTCAACGTGAGCAGTCGTACTGTTTGTGCAGCACTGGTGTTCTGACCAACACTTAGGCAACTGTCGATATTTTCAGCTTCAACGAAGCCTTTGCACTGCTAATCTTATGCTGTGACACGTTTTGTCAACATTTTTGAGCAAACTGAGACTCTGTCTATACTATGGGAGTACGAAAGGAAATCGGAGTAGAACGAATGTTTTCTGGAGATAGATTTGCAGTTTTTTAAAGGAAAACAAAGCGACAAAGAGCTCATAGTGAATGTATTTTGGCAGATGCTGCATGCATGCATGGAAGGTGCTGTGGCGTCGTGGCGTAATCCAGCTGGCTCGGGGTGTCAGAAGCTCAGTGTGGTCAGGGTTTGAGCCCAGGGTCGAGGTCTCGATTAGTTAACCTACTATTGAGATCCTAGCGACTTGCGCTAAAACACCATTGTACCTTCACCTTCACCTGCTTGCAGTATCACTTTGTAATCCATTCATTATTCTCTGAGAATTGAGGCCCAAGAGCCTTAGATCACATCGATGCTCGACAAAATAAATACCCTTTTCTACCATGTGTTAAAAACTATAAATAAAGTCAATGCAATAAGGTAAAATACTTATATAACTTATATACCCAATTTACACGACAAAAACTGGATCGGTCCTGTCTAATCCAGAGCCAGTTTTGGTTCAAAAAGCCTTTCGTTTACACCGGATCTCCTCTGTAAGTATCATTTCTGACTCTATTCAAATCCACTTATAGAGCCGTTGAGACAAAACACACTCAAAGTGAGTGAACGAAGCCTTCTAGAACACATAATTCTTTGAAGAAAAATTAAATTGTCTGCTTTGGACTCCCACAAGATGCTGCAGTGATAAAATGAAGAAATTGCAAGCAATTTTACAGCAAGAAATGTGTTAGCGCGTGTGTCAGCACAAAAAATACGACAGACAAGATACTGCAGTGATAAAATGAAGAAATTGCAAGCAATTTTGCAGCAATAAGTTTGGTAGCGGGTGCGTCAACTGAAAAAATACGACAGACAAAATGCTGCAGTGATCAAATGAAGAAATTGCAACCAATTTTGCAGTAATAGGTTTGGTAGCCCGTGCTTCAACTCAAAAAATACGACAGAAAAGATGCTGCAGTGAAAGAATGAAGAAATTACAAGCAATTTTGCAGCCAGAAATGTGGTATGTGGTAGCACGCGTGCGTCAACTCAAAAAATACGATAGACAATAATTTCTTGATCCAGTCGGAGCCGATGCAGTTCTTCTCATGTAAACACATTGATAAAGAGTCAGGACTGGCTCTAGATCGGTCGAGAACCGATCCAGTCTTCCCTCTTGTAAAACGGGTCATAATAAAAGTTTTAATGTTACCTCTTTCCTTTGTACAAACTTTAGACCATGAATCATTTTGTTTCTCGAAGAACAAGCCCTCGGGGAAATTGTGTTGTGGTGATTTTGAAAGCTTGATAGCTTTGAAGGATGACTTCTCTGTGAAAATTAAAGTAAAACATGATGACAAAAAAATATGCTATCAATATCAGAGGAATACCATATATTATTTGAAAGTAAAGTAAAGTAAAGTTGCCATTTTAAGTCTACTACTAGCCTAGGGCTGCTTAGTCGACTTTATACTTTACCCCTGGTCTGGATGCATTAGCACATAGCCGGGTGCAGCCATACATGTCGCTCATAACTACCGACCAGGTACCCATTTATACACCAGGGTAGAGAGAGGCACATTTGTGTTAACAACTTGCCCAAGGTTGTCATCTCTACAATACAAGAGGAAAGACCGTGGCTCGAAACCACAACATTGCCGTTGTGAGCCCTGCACGCTAACCACTGCGTCACAGAGACCACTAAACAAAAGTGATGATTAAGAAGATGGAAGAATCAATAGTTATTTTCCAACGATAGCTCATCAAAACCGAATGTAAATTGGTAGGACCAGAACATAAATTAAGAACACTTACAAGAAAATTGGCCTGAAAGAATACAGCATCGCAGTAAAGAATATGAAATAGGGATGGTTTGGGCACATGTGCAAGCTTCCATAAGAATCTCCTCTTAGAATTGTCTATGGTGAGACTAGGTCCGACCCCCGCTGACCACTTTATGTGGAAGTGCTCTCCCCTTGGTGATTCTGTAACATAAATCACTTATTCGATTTAAAAATGGCAATTGACACTCAAAAGATACTGTGAAAAGATAGCTTTATTACCAGTAGTTAAACAGTCATCCGTGAAAAGGACATCATCTAATGCAATTTCCCTCTCATAGAGATCTCCCGCGGTTGCCACAATCTCAACCTGATTTGAGAAGTAAGTAAGTACTATATTAATAAAATTGTACACAATCATACACAGAAACATCGAGTGCAAGTTGAGGGAGTTGCTTTCTTTGCTTGTTAGCTTGCTTGTTAGCAAGCTTTTGAAAACACGCTGGATAGTTAGTTGGAATAGTTAGTTTCTTAGCGTGTTTGCATGGTAGTTGGCTAGTTAGTTAGCAAGTTGGTTTTGTTGAATAGTATGCTAATTAGATAGTTAGTTAGTTAGTTGGTTAGTTAGTTAGCTAGTTAGTTAGTTAGATAGATAGATAGTTAGTTAGTGAGTTAGTTAGTTAGTTAGTTAGCTAGCTAATTAGTTAATTAGTTATTTAGTTAGTTAGTTAGTTAGTTAGTTAGTTGGTTACTTAGTTAGTTAGTTAGTTAGTTGGTTAGTTGGTTAGTTAGTTAGTTGGTTAGTTGGTTGGTTGGTTGGTTGGTTAATTGGTTAGTTGGTTAGTTAGTTGGCTAGTTGGTTGGTTAGTTAGTTGGTTGGTTGGTTGGTTGGTTAGTTAGTTGGTTGGTTGGTTGGTTGGTTGGTTGGTTAGTTGGTTGTTGGTTGGTTGGTTGGTTGGTTGGTTGGTTGGTTGGTTGGTTGGTTGGTTGGTTGGTTGGTTGGTTGGTTGGTTGGTTGGTTGGTTGGTTGGTTGGTTGGTTGGTTGGTTGGTTGGTTGGTTGGTTGGTTGGTTGGTTGGTTGGTTGGTTGGTTGGTTAGTTGGTTAGTTAGTTGGTTGTTGGTTGGTTGGTTGGTTGGTTGGTTGGTTGGTTAGTTGGTTGTTGGTTGGTTGTTAGTTGGTTGGTTAGTGAGTTAGTTAGTTAGTACTGAAATAGAGAACTAACAAGTTAGTTGGAATTTTACTTTGTTAGTCAGACATTAGTTACATAAATAGTTATTGTTTTAGTTAGTTAGTTAGTAAGTCTTTTAGTTGGTTAGTTTTTTAAAATGCACGGAAATGAAACCAAAACAACAGATAAATGTTTTTCTTATTATTTTTTCGATTTGAAAATTTTCGGACCACCAAAGGAACCAAATAAGAAGAAGAATTGGGTTTACTGCGAATGCACTGGTCCATAAACCTCGTATACAGTCGTCGTCCGAGGCGTTTGTTCTTTGCCTTGTTATTCGATTAAGTAGATTTAACTTGGTAGTCTCTTAGCAAGCTTCTTATCGCTATGTCTGCTTTTCTTTGTTTGCCCAGGTACGATAATCTGTTCCTCTACTCCGATCACAAACAGTGTTGATCAGAATAGAGATAATACAGAAATATTTAGGGCCTGCCTCTCTGAATAACGTAAAAAATGTCTTCTTTTTCAAGACAGTTCTTGCTTTCGACGTTATTGAGGTTTATTTTAAGTTTTTATTGAAAGAGCACTTTCATCACCCGCTTTTCTTCCTTTTAGAAGAAGGCAAGTGGGGCATCACCCATTATATAACACTCTCTGGATCCCTAAATCAACCTCTATTGATTTCATCTATTTTATCTTGTACAGGGCCAAAATATCTGCATTACGTACAGTGTTTATAAGTAAGTTAGTAATTACGATAACACTGAAATATATTTGCCAGTATTGTTTTCCCCACTAGGTTTAGAAAATTTAACTCCCAAATAACGTGATCTAATTCAGTAAAACCAGCATATAAGATACCCTTCTTTCAAAATCAGGCTGTTAAGTTAGCTACTTAGCAGTTCAGTAAAGTATCTTATTGTAATAGATGGGATAATCTATCACTGTTTCTTAATAAATGTACAAGTTTCGTCATTTTCGTATAAGATAAGCCATCCATGTTTGAAGATACGTAAAGCCGCGGCTAGAAATGGCGACGCGACACACCTATTAAAGTCCTGGGGTGGCTACACGCTGTGACAGAATGCTGCGACAGAACTTCTGCAACAATCAACTTGCGTGATAAGAAGAATGGGTCCTATCAAATATCAATGAAAAGGCGCGAAAACAATGCAATATGTTGCGTCGCCAATTCAAAAAACCTGCTACATGTTGCGACATTACTGGCGACAAGTAAAAACATGTCGGGAAAATTTCAAAGTGATGTTCTGCAACCGAATTTCCTAAGGTCATAGAATAACTTGGTCAAAAATCTATCCCTGGCTACGCGTGCGACTCTTAGTTTTTCTGGTCGCGGCGACAATTTTTGAACATGTTCTGTCGCAATTGTAGCCTGGGCTTAAGATATAATGATTTCAACTGTTCCTATTATAAATTGCAAGAGAAAGTCGGCCTGCAGTTTCGGTTTCTTGTATGAGAGTTTTACTGTTAGGTAATTACAAAAAGGAAATTTACAGTAACCGTTCTATTAGACAAATTGAACTGAATTTTAACAAAAACCTGAAAATCTGCGTGACTTAGTAGGCTAAGCTCTTCCTTTTTCCATGTGTTATAGTTGACAGATGATCGATATATTGATTTTCTGTCGTGAGCCGTCACCAGGAAAACTTCCAGAACAGCTGGTACCTCTGGGTGGCTATTCTTGTGAACATGATAGAAAATCATCTGAAAACGAGGAAATGTTGCAAATTATTGACAATCCGTTTTTTTATATGAACAAAGTATATAAGAACATAAGGCCTCAGAGGCTGAAAAGTTAAGAACATGCTAAGAACATTACAAGGCTGTGTGAAGCTACAAAAAAAAAGAATTTTATTGGCGCTGTCCTGTTCTCCTTTCTAGAAAACAGGCAAACTATCAATAATTGTGACTATGTGACATTTTTGCATGTGCGTCCCTTTTCGTAGCAAATGCCACCTAATTTGAAGAACAAAGGCAAGAAAACTAAGGACATGTTAAGAACATTTTAAGCCTTCAAATCGAAAAAATTAACAGCATTGCATTGCGTGTTCTGATAAAAAAGACGTGTAGTATAGAGTATCAAGACTTTATGGGACCTTGGTGTAATCTTTCGCTTAGTACTTTCTCTCTGATAATAGCGCTACTTTTGAGAAACTTTAAAGAAATAGCTAGCGGAATTAAACAGGCGAAATAAGACGTAAAATGACCTAAAAATCATTGAAGCTATACAGCTATAGTAATACTTCTACATCCATTTAGATGGCAGTACTGGTAGATTAAGTTGAGAGTAGTAGCTATGTAGCTTACTTCATCAGCTACGGTATACCTATGTGGTGTGTCCCATGTTTGTTGAGTCCTTCGTTATCGGGTGCGAACAGCAGAAGCTGCGGAGCTAAGGGGCTAGTTAGGGCTATTAGTTCCTTCTAATTCCCACGACTCCTTTGTCTTGTTTATTGTATGACCCCCGGGGGTAGCTTCAATAGATCAGTGACAGGGGTGTGCCACTTTTTTATAAAATTTTGACCCCAAAATTGCGGCTTCCTTGGTTTTTATTTATTGGTTGCTCTTTTTCCACATGAAAAATTGTGTTTGAATAATGAGCATATATATATAGCATTCAAAAATGGCTTAAGTGCATAGATATTGGGCTACAATGGGAACAACCTATACTGACCTTACAAGAACCGTTGCTTGGTCTTAAAGTTGGGGACATCAATGATGCCTTATCTCCGTCTCTTCCATGTTGATTGTGAATAGACAAGTACTTTCCTGGAACACAACATAGAGAATGAGAGCAATATAAAGCATTTTTAAAAACTCTTATAATTACCAAAGGTGCTGTGGGGTCATGGTGTAATCCAGCTGACTCATGGTGTCAGAAGCTCAGTGTGGTCAGGGTTTGAACCCAGCCACGGTAGCGTCACAGCCAGGGTCGAGGTCTCGATTAGTTAACCTACTACTGAGATCCTACTGGCGCTAAAACATCATTTCACCTTCCCCTTCACCAAGGAAAAAAGGGGGGCAAAATGTTTGCAGAACTGAACAAAAGTTTTTAAATTTTAGAGACATTTTGGACAACAAAAGGAATCACAAAATTGTATCACAAATCAAAAAAGGAAACATAAAAATGCATATTAGAATACTGATTGTCTAAGTATCAGAAAAAGGCTGGTTTTAAAAGCATAAGCTCAGATGCAATTAATATCAAAGACGAGGATAAAGTGATTAGAATATTCTCAGACACCAACAGCGATTGGCCACTGTGCAGAAAACAACAGAAGTTCCTTCTTAAGGAGCTAGTTTTAAGGAAGTATGCTGGGAAGCCTTTGAAAACAGGAAACGCTATGCTAAACTGAATAAAATTTCCATGTTCATTCTAAAATTATCATTGAACTCTATAGCTCAGTGGAAATGTCGTTGGCTCTCTGGTCATGCAATCCAGGTTCGAATCCCATCTATTGTGGTTTGCCACAAGTGGAAAAATCTATCCTATCTGTTCGCCACTCATGACAAATAAATACAAATATGTATGGTGCTGAAGAAGGCTCAACATAGCCGAAACACCAAAGTCAAACTGGAGGAGAGCTTTGAGCTGTATGACTTTGAGAGTTACTCGGCGATTTCATTGAGCTCTATAGCTCAGTGGAAACAACGTTGGCTCTCTGGTCATGCACTCCAGGTTCGAATCCCATCTATTGTGGTATGCAACTTGTGGAAAAATCTAAAATTATCACATATATTATTCCAAAATACAAGATACAGTCATACCAAGTAGCTTTGTGTGATCATATAAATCGTGAACCACTCCATCTTCAAACTCCCAATCAAACTCATCATCGTGATTCTGTAACCAATGGCAGAGTCCATTGTCAAAATCACAAGACCACATTGGTATATAATTACTACCTGTGGATAGTCAAAGAATATACTGTAGACATTAAAGGCAATAGACGTACATAATAGAAGGTCAGTTGCATGAAGACAAAGCAGCTCTATTGAATTCCTACATAAGTGGCAGTTAAGCTATTCTTCTCTTATTCAATTTTGATTGATGGGTGGCTTAAGCCACTTTTATATCTGTCAATTCCCTTTAAAAGAACAAAAATGTTAACTTCATTTTCAATTAAATAACTATGACCACTGATCAATACCCAGGATGAAAGCATTGACTCTAGCTGTTTTGGCTACACTCTTTTATTAGAGCCAGAAAATCTTTGCCGAGGCTTGATGCTCTTATTTTTTGAATAATTTTAGGCTCATGGTGTTCTTAATGGTGTTCTTAATGGTTTTCTTATATCAATACTGATTTTCTAAAACTACACACAGCAAATGTCTTTTAAGAACAATAAATAACAGTTTGGGATAACTTGTTTTTACTCTTATGTAGCAATTGCATAGTTATGTTTTTTTTTTAAATGAGATGAAACCCTTTGTACTTTTTTACAACAGTACACGCTTTTTTTATAAAGAACCACTTTTATAACGAACCTTCATGTAGAAGGCCCGAAAATTTAAAGAGCTTATACTACTAAAGAGAACATCATTAAGGAACTTTTGAATATTGAATACTTTTATCACTGCAAATAATCAAGAATTAGAAAGCCGGTTCCATTCATTTGCGATCGAGAATCACATAAATTGTACGTTAAGCATGTATCAAATGTTTCCTTGAGAAGTGTCGAGCTTTGCTCACATGCAGGTGTCTCTCCTTTATTGTGAAGACCACTGTATGTGCAGTTAAAATTAAGGAACTATTAAGGAACTTTTTGAACTACAATTGCCTCAAAAGAGGCCCAAAAATAAGGAACTTTAAGAACTAGGCCTTGAGGCATAAAAAAATAATATTCCTTATAAAAAAAAGCGTGTTTGCATGCAGCTTCGCAGGCTACTGTATGTACTATGACAGACAATTGTCTTATTAGCTTGAAAAATCCTCAAAAATTAATTCAAGAGAATTTAAATATTGTCTGTTAATATTATTGCCTTAAAATCAAAGCATTGACAAACAGCATCAAGCAAAGCAGTATGGAATAGGCAGTTTTGGAGTAGCTAACTGACTACTGTGCTGTGTAGGTATTATATTTATGTAAGGTAGGTATTTACGGACAAACTGTCACATCCTTGCGTCATCGTCATCGCATGTATTGCAAAAAAGCAGCAATACTACGTATTTGTTACAATGTTCTTTCGTTTCTTGCTTTGTTCGCATTTGTTTGAAATAGGGATATTGAACGATCTTAGCTCTATTTGCCCTTTTTTGACCTAAAGGTACAGACAGGAAAACTGTTGCATCATTTGAGTTTGGTTTAGGCCAGTCAACTAGGTACTTACCGGTGCATGTGCTCCAACAAAATATTGTTAACGGCAAGAGCACAACAAAGAAATAAAATCTCATATTATACATAGTTTCTCTCTATACTTCGCTGTGAATTAGTTTAGAAACATCAATATTTATCACAAAGTTTAAGTAAGTAAACATCGTTTTGCCAATTTCTTTCCTACTTCGTTTCTTTCATGTTGTTGTGGATGTTTTCTCACAACTACGTCATTCGTTAATTCGTTGTTGCTATGACGGCCACTTTGCTTCCGCATTCTTCACTGCACACTTTCTCATGACAAATACATTTAATCAGTTATGAGTTATGGTGCTGAAGTAGCCTCAACACAGCCGAAACACAAAAAAACCAACGGGAGGAGGCTGGCTGTTCTTAAATTTTTGCCGTTTTTGAGCCTGAAATGTTCTTAATCCGTTCTTAATTCCTTGGTTACTTGGATATCTATATTTTTCAATAAATGTCTGGGGTCGAACTAAGTTTGTGTGAAAATGCAGCATTCTTGTTTATTTTTTTGTTTGCTTGCTTTTTACGTTCAGTCTGACTGTCTTATTTATATATTTAGCTGATATTCTTAGGGCTTATGATAATGCCAGCCTCGGCTTGTTCTAAATTTGTTCTTAAAATCTGGGCAAAATCCAGGCTCGTGTTCTGAAATTGTTGTTATAAAAAAAGAGTGTACTATGCTACATGTGGAAAAATCTATCCTTGTGTTCGCCATTCATGACAAATATACCTTTTTTATAAGAATACAGTCTATAATAATTCAGCTCAACATCGCTGAAATTTTAGATTATTTTAAAAACCCTGATAAAGGTAGTAGCCAGGGACGTAGCCAGAGGGGAGCTGTGGGAGCTGCGGCTCCCCCCCCCTTTTGCTAGAATGTTTTTTTTAGGTTTAGGTTTATCGCTTTGACTTTCGATTTGGATCTACAATCCCAGACCCTCTTGCCGGCTCCCCTCCTTTTCAGATCCTGGCTACGTCCCTGGTAGTAGCTATTATATTAAATTTGTGCCGTTGTAGCTATGGTTGTAGCATAGGTTGCAGTAAAAAGTTCTAATGGTGCAAAATTCGTGATAAAACACTATATGAATACCTGCAGCTGAAATTCGGCTGAAATTCTTAATTGACTGATTAGAAGAAGCTCTACACAGGCAGAATCACTATTTTCCACCTGTCAAACAAAAGTGCTGTGCGTTTCACTTTATCCATCACACTGTTAGCTCTTTTTAATTGAAGAGCCATCTCCGATTTATTTGACAACTTCAACTATAAATTTCGAAGATTTGGAGATCATTACCACCCACAGGGAATGTAATTGCCCTGTTAGTAGACAGGGTATTTTGGCCTGCAATCTAAGGAAGTGCCTAACCTTTGTTTTAAACTTGATTCCCGGTAAATCGACCACGCTGAATCGTTTAAGACCAGAAGCCAAATCGAGAAATGCTTCTATCACGTGATAGACGACGTCATTATGACGTCATAAAAATATACCTTTTACCATTTTAATTCGCTTAATAGCCATTTAATATGAAAGAAAATGGCAAAAATAAATAGAACACATTGAGAGCTTTCGATTGATATACATTTTGTTGCATTTCGAAGGTTAAAATATTTTTGATGACGTCATCGGGACCTTTTTGAGCTGGTCCTTTCATAGTGGGGATGTTGGTGAAACAATTGTGCATTTTATGTTACCAGTATCAAATTTGGCGAAAAGGGGTAGTTTGACGTGCTAAAAAGATAGGATATGTGCCCCAACTGAGAAATGCCCCATTGTGCTATTTTTAGACTGGGGTAATTGGTACCAGGCCTCTACATAAGCTATAACACTAGCTTTATTGCAAATTGTAATGCAAGCTTCAAATTTGGCGAAAACAGGCAGTTTGACACGTCAAAAAAGATGGGATATGAACCCCAATCGAGAAGTGCTCCCTTATGCTATTTTTAGACTGACCAGATATATTTTTATACCGTACCAGACCTCTACAGCATCATACATACGTATTTATGTATATGCTGTATCATATATGTTCGCCATTCATGACAAATTTATATAAATTTATGGTGCGAAGTAGGCTCAACACACAAAACACACAAACACATGACGCAAACAATAGCACAAATACACGCAAACACATTACTGCGCATCCTCCAGGCTCCAAATTACTGATGATAGCCCTCCACATTGCTTCCAAATAGCCCTCCACACGACTTTGCATCCCAAACATTACTTATGATAGCATTACTGCCCAACTTTCACATTACTCAAAAATAGTCCTCCACATCCACCTCATTGAACACCCTCCATATCACTGCAACAATCCATCTACATTACTAAAAACCCTCCAAAATACTGAACATCCTCTACATTGCCGCGAAAATCTCTCCACATTACGGCACACCCTCCACAATACCCACAGACATTACGTATGATGGTAAGGGACCTGCAGTTAATAATCTTTTCCTTCGGAGCGCTAGGTATGTTTTTCCTTCCTTAGGCTTGTCAAACATTTGCTAACTTCTGCCGTAGCAAGCAGAACAGAATAGATAATTCAAGGATTTGCTGCATAAAATTTGCAGGCAGCTATAAAATCGTGACTAATCATTTACAATGAAGTTTTTCAAGCACATTTCATTGTGAATAACAATTCTGACTGATCATTTTCAATTGAAGATTTTCAAACACGTGTCGAACAAATATTAAGTTCAGTGAAACTTATGGGACAGATGTTTCATCAAAAAATTATTACTGAATCAATACGCTAAAACAACTCTCAAGCGAAAGAGACTTCTCTGGCGATGGGAACAAGTCATTTCTGTCCATACTGCATCTTAACAACAATTTCATTGTTGCTAACCATTTTGACTAATCGGTTTTAAAGGAAAGATTTAAAACACATGTCCAAAAACATCAAGGTCGGACAGCTGGCTGGTGGATCGAAATGATTACTGGATCAGTTGGCAAACAACAGCTCTAAAACACAAGATTCTTGCTTTTCTGGCGATGGAAACAAGTCACTCGTTTCCATACTGCATGATACCAGCTATATTGGTAAGCATTTCATCAATAATTTGCAATGTCTACTGCTTGCTTAAGAGGAAACTTATCTTCCGTAACTCCTCAAGAGCATTTTTCACAAGTCTTGCCTGTAGCCACATCCTAGTCTCCGCCAACCTTTTGTTCCGAATCGTATATTACTCTGCTACAAGCCCTAGAAGTCAGCAAAATAGCCCCTCAATTCCAAGAGCTGCTATTTTAGTCAGTATCATATGTGCTGTTAATATTTCAAGTGTTGGAAACTTGTGGATGATAGCAATCGAAAGGTTTTGGGCGGTCAAGTATCCTAACAGATACAAAGGAGTTTACACGATTTCGAAAAAGAACCGGATCGCTGCAAGCGTATGGGTTGTCTCTTTGCTTCTTGGTTGCATGTTCGGTGTCATCAGTGTAGTTATGTCCTATCCTATGTTGGTCTCTGGCGGCATTTGCACTCTACTCGGCGCAACATTCATCATGCTGGTTGCAACATACACTTTTATAAAGACCAAGAAAGCTTCATCACAACGTCGCGTTCAAACAAGAGCAACTCAAGAAACGAATGATGAAAAGGAAAAACGAAGACGAGATGGCCTAAACAAGCTTAAAGAAAACAGCTATGTCTTGCTTGCTGTCGCCATCAGTTGCAGTTATTTCTGTCTGTCCGTGCCATTCCTTGTATACAATGCTTTTTTGGAAGACAAATATCTTGCCATGATGCGAAGGGGATTTTCTTTGCAGTCAGCATTTGCCTTCGAGCAGTCAATGGTTTGACTGACCCATTGCTTTACTTCTACACTGGTTACGTTCTGAACAAACAGCAGACCAACTTTCTGAGACCAAATACAAGCCTTAGAATTGCATATCCTAATAAACTTAACGGTCATAATATCGAGCTTCGAGTAATCAAAAATAATAATAGTAAACAAATATAATCATTTTCGCGTAGTGTTACCAGGAAATCTCTGATTTAGAGATGTAAGTTTGAATTTATGTCTCATATCTTGATGAAAAGTATTCATTACATTAATGTTATATCTTAGACCCCGTTTACACGGGATCGGATCCGAATGGATCCAAATCCAAAAGTATTCGGATAGGCCTTGCGTTTACACGAGACCTGATGGATCCGTATACTTTTGGATCCGCTATCCGTAGACATTTGGGATCGCTTTCAGAAGCGATCCAGCACGGTTCTGATTCCACTGAGGTCTCGTGTAAACGGGCTGGATCGGATCCAAAAGTATCCGGAAAGGGAACGAGGTTAATAAAAATGCAAAATCGAAGGCATTTTAACATGGCAGACTGAACTCAGCTTTGTTTTCTTCGCTGTCAGACTCAAAAAAGACATATTTCTGTTCTTTCATGCTCTTCTTGGTGTTTGCAGCCTCAAATTTGAAGCAATCGCTTTTCAAAATTAAAAAATAAAATTTTACAGCATAAAATCAAGCTGAATTTGCAGGAAAATTATAACTATTGGCCTGACAACTGTGTAGAAACATCTCCTGGTTTGAAAGTTTACTTAAATATCTCAAAAAAAGGCCTTATCTTATGTGACTTATCTCAAGTCTGTTATTTTTGAATTTCAGGTGCCATTTTAGTTGATAACACCTCTGGTGCGAAGTAAACACAAAGAAAATTTCAGCGGATCCTTTTGGATCCGATCCCGTGTAAACGCGAGCAGTTTTGGATCCGATCCCGTGTAAACGCCCGTCAAAAAACGGGATCGGTCCCAAATGGATCCGATCTCTTTTGGATCCGATCTTGTGTAAACGGGGTCTTAGACTTCAGCCTGTCATGAATTGTAATTGTAATTGTAATTGTAATTGTAATTGTAATTGTAATTGTAATTGTAATTGTAATTGTAATAGTAATAGTAATAGTAATAGTAATTGTAATTGTAATTGTAATTGTAATTGTAATTGTAATTGTAATTGTAATTGTAATTGTAATTGTAATTGTAATTGTAATTGTAATTGTAATTGTAATTGTAATTGTAATTGTAATTGTAATTGTAATTGTAATTGTAATTGTAATTGTAATTGTAATTGTAATTGTAATTGTAATTGTAATTGTAATTGTAATTGTAATTGTAATTGTAATTGTAATTGTAATTGTAATTGTAATTGTAATTGTAATTGTAATTGTAATTGTAATTGTAATTGTAATTGTAATTGTAATTGTAATTGTAATTGTAATTGTAATTGTAATTGTAATTGTAATTGTAATTGTAATTGTAATTGTAATTGTAATTGTAATTGTAATTGTAATTGTAATTGCAATTGTACATTAAACGTTAGTTTAATACAATAGTGATAAACACTAACTCACACTAACATGAAGCAACTCTACAGATTGCATCAAGGAATCATTTATTGCAGAACGAACACATGCAGGTTTTATCTAAGAACCATGTTTTTATCAATCTTTTGAACTCTTTGTTATTTCAGGCTTCATGAACTTCAATAAGGCATCATTGGATAGACCTCTAGAAAGGTTTAACGAAAATAGTAATTACTAGAAATTGATAAGTCATCGCTGTAATGTTATACTACTCCTGAACTCACTTATTATTACATTGTATTGAGCGTTGTAAATTAGCATGGTAGTATTGACATGTAGCAAGTATGCAAGCTAATTTTTACATTGGTAAAGGACATAATGCGCTTGCAAAACATAATCTCAAGCTTCGAGTTACAAACCGTAACTAAATGATAAACAATAGGTTTCCAGGATATCTCTGATTTAGAAATATAATTTTCTAATGCCTCATCTCTTGATGAAAACTGTTCATTTTTGTAATGTACACGTCTTTTTTTATAAGGAACCTTAATCTTGTTCTGAGCCTCAAGTTACTTATCTTGTTCAATCGTTTGAGCATTAAGTTCCTTAAAAGTTCCTAATTTTTTTAATTGCTCAAAAATCTTAAAATAGCTTTTCTTGGTTTCTTGTGTCATTAGCGAAAAAAGTTGCCTTCTTTTCCTCTGTTTTACCTGAAGACACTATTTGCTACAGTTGATATGTTAATGTTCTCACTGGCAGTACGAAATTTAAGAAAAAGAAGAATTTCTTATTGTTGCCAGGGGCGGATCCAGACTGGTGCGACCGGTGCTCAAGCACCAGTCAGATTTTTATAGAATGACCATTAAAAAAATTATTTCCCTTTGATGTTGATAGCAGCTGATTTTCTCTGCTTGAAATGTTCTTTTCAAGCAAGAAAGCATTTATCATGCCTCTTTGATTCCTCTTTGTTGACATACAGTAATTGCCTAAATTTTCTTTTAATTCCATCAACAAATCACTGTCTGTCTCACGCATAGAAATGTGGTCTCGCTATCAATGAGTAAATGACGTGTTTACTTTCAATGTAATCGGCAAAAATGCGGACCGCTTTTGCCAGAATGACAAGGAAAAACAGAATTGATTTGTACAGCGATACGTCATGGAAACCTTGAGCACCAGTGACCCGCATTTTCATAGTAGTAAAATGAACTTCCACTGGTGCTCAATGTCACTTCCACTGGTGCGGAGACAAATCAACCAATCAAAATGCAGGGCTCACTGGTGCTCAACGTCACTGGAAAATGCAACGTCATTCTCTGCTCTCTCAGTGACATTGTGGAAGAAAATCCAACACAACAGTTGCCATCAACCTGTAGAAGTTGGTGATGGTGAATGTCTCACACAAGTTAAGTCGAAATCGTTTACAAGGAAGAAAGAAGAACTCGAATGATTATATTGGGAACTTAAGATTCAACTAGTAGTGTAAATAGGTAGAACAGTTCGTCTTCGTGTACATACAGAACGGACAGAAATTTTAGGTTAGGCCTAATTCAAACAGTAGATTTTGTTAGTTATGTTAAAGTTCTGATCATGTCAGGAAATGCTCTTGTCTGTGTCAGCCTTCTCAGGGAGCTTTAAAAACGCAAAATCTTCTGTTTGAATTAGGCCAAACCTAAGTTTTTCCGTTCTGCATGTGCAGGAAGACGAACTGTAATAGCTATCTATTGAATTCCCAACAATAAACATTCGAGTTCTTCTTTCTTTCTCGAAACGATTTGTTTACTAGTCATTCATAAAATCCACAACTTTAATACCACGCCCCTCGACCACGCCCATTATACCCTACAAGCCACGCCCATCGGCCACACCCTTTTGTTTTTGAGCACCAGTCAGATTTAGGGCTGGATCCGCCCCTGGTTGCTTAAATCTCTTTGCCGCCTATCGTTATTCCTTGATTTTTCCATGAATCTCAGCCTGACTAGTTCCTTATTTTCCAGGAAATTTTCAGCCTTAAGTTCTTTATAAAGTTGTTCCTTATAAAGAAAGAAGTGAAATATCTTATCCTTTCAGTCCCTTATGAACTTCAGTTAGACATCATTTGATAGATCTATAGAAATGTTTGATAAAATTGTAGCTAATTAGAAATTTAGTCTCCATTGTAACTTAACTGGAATTAAGTAAGCTAACATACAGTATTACATTGGTAAAGGTTCGGTTAAATTGGTATTGGAAATGAAAATGAATTTGGGTTACACGCTGTTCTTTGTCTTAAGTTTTCTGTCTAAATTTATAGTCACATCATCCTTTGTAGGCAAACATAGCTGCTACCATCTTTCATATTAATATACCATGGCATTTTTAAAGGAATTTTACTGATTGGGGCTACCCCTGGTGGATACTTATGGGGATAATATGTAGACATACTGGACGTGCCGCTCATATGGATGGGTTTTTCAACTGAAATTCTCTACACATGGGTCTGATATTCTGCTTGATTCTGGTCGATGGGTTGGTATTTTAGGATACAGATAACATCATTCTACTGTACTGAACATCCTCCACTGTACTGACTATATTACTCCATTGCACTGAATATCCTCCAATACATTGCATACCCTCCGCTGCAGCTACTGCACAGACATTACCTGGGGTGTATACGGCCAAGATGATAGGTTGATTTGACTATTATTTCATAAAAACCACAGCGATATCAGAAAAATTTAAAACACGAGGAAACGTTTCGCATGTCAATCAGGATTATTGAAAAGATGATTTCTTGTTCTGGAGGTATTAATGGTTTCAGTGCAGATGAAGTTACATAGAAGTTTTAAGTCACGAGGCGAGAGTTAATAAGATGGAATGTTAGAGTAATCCCCGGTTGATCATGTGATAGGCATAAATCTGTTCAAAGAACTTCCTCCATTTACTGCTGAGTGCTATCTTCCTTCCGCGCTCAGACAACCATTTGCTACCGTTCCTTTGCTCAGCCTTTTTCACACTTAACAATTGCGTAGTATAAATTATTATAAAAAAAATAAGTTGGTAGTCTGCATAGTTAAATATGTCAGAGTCCTCGATATTTAGAATAAGGATTGTTTAAAAATGTATACGCTTTCCTTTATAAAGAACGAACCTGCATGTAGAAGACCTGAAAATGTAAAGAACTTATACTACTAAAGAGAAAATAACTAAGGAACTTTTCAATGTTGAATTTTTTTATCACTGCAAACAACGAAGAATTAGAAAGCCGGTTCCATTCTTTTGCATGCCAAAACCCAGAAATTGTATGTTTCGCATGTATCAAATGTTTCCTCGACTAGTCCCGAGCTTTGCTTACAAGCAAGTGTCTGTATAAAAGTCATAACACTGAAAGTGCAGTTGAGGAGCTTAAGAAACTTTTGGAACTTCAATTGACTCAAAAGTGGGCCAAAAATAAGGAACTTTAAGAACTAGGCCTTGTGCAATGTTCTTTTTTCAAAAAAGTGTGTATTGAAGAAGATTAGAGCCTTGTGGAACATGGATTTTTCAACGAGCTCAAAGAACCATTGCTATAATTTTTTTGTTGTCTGTTTGACAAGTCATAATTTCCAAGGCGTTAACGCCTCATAGTTCGGCTTAGAAGCGTCTTTCTTGACACTCACAAGGTCCTGTGTTTTTATCAAAAGCCAAAAAACAGCCCAAGCAACTGTCTGAATTAAAAATTATGCTATACCGACTCCTAATATCAGAACATCCTTTCGGCGACGCGGCATGGTTTGCTTTGTTCCATGCCGTTATCCGTTTGGCTACCGATCCTAAGATCAGAGGTTAATTTTTTCATATTTGAAAACTGACCAAAGAATATCATTCTTCGGCGGTTCGAGCTTGAAGTTTTAGGAATGTTTCCTGAGATTATTTTAGTCCCACTAGTCCCTGGACGTAACTTTGTTTTTTCAAGGTGCCGAACTTTCTGCCTCAAGCAGAGTTCACAAATGTACAAAAAAAGTAATAAAAACTGCCCTTCGCGTAAAAATACCTTCCATTTAACGTTTCAGTGCAACTACAAAGAGAAACGACATGACATTAAGAGCACAAAGATTATCAACGGTTTTTTTGAAAATTGTTGGCAACCTGCAAGCATGTAGATATCGTTATTCGGTGTTTTTCACATTTTTCAACTATTCTGGATTGAAAAATATTAATTTACAAGGATTAAAAATGAAATAGCTGTGAAAGGAGAGAGGACGATGCCGAAACCAAGGAAGTTTTCAGCTGTCAATCTTGCAAGATGTGTCGCCCATATATTTTATGAGAGTTCTAACCAAATTACATTGCAAAGTTATTTGGCTGGTGAAGGACATAGGTTTGCTAGGCAATAGGAAAATGATTTCTCCAACAATTTTTTACTTGTTTCTGAGTATTTTTGTAGCAAGCGTCTATCACGTGAATGGAACTGGTGAATTTAACCTAACAACTACGGTAAGTAACTCAAAAAAAAATAAAATTATATTTGTCATCATTTTTTAACCAACAATAATTGTGATACTTTTTAATTTGTGACGTAATTTGCCGTATTTGTCATATTTTCTAATTATGAACACTCCTTGTCATCTTCTTTCAATCTTCTCATTTTAGATTTCAAAGCCTGCATCGGGCGATTCCTGGTGCAAAGCTTTCAAGATTTCCAGTTTGGAACCAAGGGAGCGACACATTGTTCAAGTTTGTTGAATTTAGTCTTTTTTCTAAAACGATGCTTAAATCACAAGTAAAAATATGACAGCATCAAAAATTGCTAATATTTTCTAATTTTGACTGAACAAAATTAAATGTTATTTCACTGAAAGGCAATCCTTTCAATAGAAAAGAAGCCATTGCCAACGACTCAGTGAAATCATGGTTCTGACCTAACTATCATTCTAAGAATCTTCCATTCTTGGTAATTATACAAAGTTCATCAAGGACCACCCGTTTTAATGAAATATCGAGTTCCATCACGTTTGCTACATGCTTATCTTTCTGTTGAGATTGCTTCTCATTCATATTGAAACATAATGTTTATCAGCTTATATCATTATCTTTAGCATTCGATAATTGTAAAAAATTCGGCAGTTATATGGCAATACCATGACAATTAGATTTTTGTTTCAGATTGATCCAGTCATTGCCGTACAGGATGAAGCAAAAGTGCACCATATTGCCCTTTTCGCTTGCTCGGGCGATTTCAAAGATGTTAACTTAGATTCTGTTTACCCTTGCTACGACGCAGACAAAACTCCAATGTCGTTCAAAAAATGTGCAGCGAGAAGTGTCATTTTTCTATGGGGAAAAGGTATCAAGGTTAGTGGAATAGTGTTGTGGTGTAATAGCTAATAGAACAACTTGACAACATGTTGACAACTTTCTTTAGTAGCCCTGATATGATACACGCTTTTTTTATAAAGAACCACTTTATAAGGAACCTACATGCAGAAAGCCCGAAAGTTTAAAGAACTTATACTACTAAAGAGAAAAATCATTAAGGAAATTTTCGATGTTGAATGCTTTTATTGCTGTAAATAATCAAGAATTATAAAGCCGGTTCCATTCATTTGCAGTCGAACGAAAACCACATAAATTGTACATTAAGAACGTATCAAATATTTCCTTGAGTAGTCTCGAGCTTTGCTCACATGGGGCTCGCATGCAAGTGTCTCTCTTTTATTGTTAAGACCACTGTAGGTACAGTTAAAATTAAGGAACTATTAAGGAACTTTTTGAACTACAATTGCCTCAAAAGAGGTCCAAAAATAAGGAACTTTAAGAACTAGGCCTTGAGGTAGGTTCCTTATAAAAAAGCGTGTAATCCAAGTAGTTTTAAACACCATTTCAAGCAGGTATCATAGAGCAACTTTTTGACTCAGCGCTCCGAGATCGAGATGCTGATGCCTAAGGTGATCAAGTTTGGGATGTTTCATCTCGTGACCGATTTGTATTTTGTGATGATGATGCTTTGCGAGCTTCCAATCACACTTTGTGCTCCAGTCGACGTATCACATGACTGATGTTTGCTCGCACTCTCTTTCAGGAAAATACTATTGAATAAGTTCAATGATTTTCCTACGATTTTACATGCGCTATAGTTGTATATTAGACTGATTATTTGAGTTATTGCTCATGAGACCGAGGCTAGCACTAAAAGGAGATTGCTCAAACTAGTTTGAGCGTACAGCAATTCAATTCAATGGCGAAACTACGACTCGGGTAATCGTATTGTATATTAAATTTTCATTCTTCCATGAGTCATTTGAAGGTCTCTTGCAATGACGTGCGGTATGAACTGGCGGTAATGGCGGTATTTTCCTGCCCTTATATGCTCGTCAGATGGGATATTTCTGGTTCATTCAACCTAGACATGAAACATTGCGAGCGCAATGATTGTTTACAAGTTTTTTTTCATAAGAACAAAGTATATAAGAACATAAGGCTTCAGAGGCTGAAAAGTTAAGAACATGCTAAGACCATAACAAGGCTTTGTGAAGCTAGAAACAAATTAGAATTTACTATCTTAAGTGGCGCTATCCTGTTATACACTCAAGAAAACAAATTAACTATCAAGCATTGTGACAATATGAAATTTTTACATGTGCGTCCCTTTTAGTAGAAATTATCACCTAATTTGAAAAACAACAGCTTTTGAAAAAGCAAGAAAATTAAGACCATGTTAAGAACATTTTAAGCCTTCAAATCGGAAAAAAAAGAACATTGCATGGCTTTCTTCAATTTCAATGCTCTTATAAAAAAAACGTGCAATTGTAAAGGTAGTATGTTCTATTTCTTCGCTTGAGCAGTATCGTATTGAAATATTTGAGCATGTTTTAGTACTGGAGGACAATCAAAAATATGATTTTAACTCACACTTTGGAAATCAGTTAGAGGCACTGATCTTAAGCACTGATCAATTATAAGGCTATTCGAGAAAAAAACTTAAGCTTCACTTTCAAAATGACTTATTCTGCATGTGTGGTTGGTTTGGTTTGAAGTGAAAAAGCATACTGGATATTCCAAGGGCAAAGATGAGATTTAAAGACTGTCATTGGGTTTTGATGAAACTTCCAAAACTGGTTACGTAACTCACTGTTAAAATTTTCGTATAGCATTTTTGGATTTCTGTGTTCTGGTGCCTTCCTTAATGTTCACGATGCACGCTTTTTATTATAAAGAACCTAGCTCAAGGCCTAGTTCTTAAAGTTCCTTATTCTTTGAATGTCTGTTTCATTTGCCAGTCTTGAAAGATGATAGAGCGAACGCCAATATTATTGTATCTAACTTCATAGAAAATCACGGATACAAAAGTGTTCATCACTGTAAGATTTTGCAGAGAAAGATGAATTTTCACTAAAATGAAAATGATACGTTAACACCAATGTGATGAATAACAAACTGACGTGACGTGTTGTGTTTTATTAAACTACCATGGTGCGTCCATTTGATATTTGTAATAATTCTTGTTCTCTTTAATGTTTTATCTTTATTATTTACTCTTTCTTCTTTTGCTTAATCCGTAGAGTTTCAAGTTTCCGGATCATGTTGGCTACCCTATTGGATGTAGCACATGCACAAAATATGTCCTGCTCGAGACCTACTTTGAAGGAAAGATGAGCGGAAGTATGAAATTTTTACATTATCTTTCTTACCATTTTGACCTTGAAAATCATTAATGCTTTAACCCAATTGCATGCGATTTTTTACTCTTCCCTACCTAGGACCACATTACTAAGGTTCTGTCACGACATGTCTGCAATGTGAGTTTAGATCATAGCAAGTTATATCCATGAGCCAATATATAAACATAGGATACCGTGCTGCAAAATGCCGTGATTGATTAAAGAGTGAACCACTTTTTCGTGTAAGGAACAGGTCCATTTTGATATTGCTCAGTATTCAAAACAGTCAACAAGAAGGTAGAAATACGCAGAAACTTTGAGCACAATAACCCACCAAAAGCTCTAAATTATTCACCACAGTGAGCAAAAACTACCACCACAACAAGCATAGCAACCCACCACATCAAGCATAATAACCCACCACAGCAGTGATTATCCACCACAGTGCGCAGAAACTACCACCACAGTACGCAAAAAACACCACCACAGTACGCAAAAGTACCACCACAGTAGTGATTATCCACCACAGCAGTGATTATAGATTCGCTAGCGTGTGCAATGTACATGTCCATTTTGATATTGCTCGGCGTTAAAAACAGTCAACAAGAAGGTTTATACTCGCACAAGATATATTGGGCAGCATATCAAACAAAAGTTCTTAGCAAAACTGTAAACAAGTCCCGGTTGATTTAGTTACGGATAGGGACGTGCCGCCCAAGGAAAAATGCATACACATATTTATACCACATTCCTGAAAACTTATACCATAAGTTATGCCAAAACCTCAACTCCTACACTTAAGTATAATATGTCAGCTCGATTCAAACTTCACCAAGAAAAGTGAAAACAAATGAAATAAAACTTTGTTTAAAGTTTATACCTATCATCGAGAAATCAATTTCATTTATCAATTTTCAGAAAATGGCGCGTGTTTATACCAAGATCATGAAAAACGATATTCTTTTGAACGGCATGTCCCAAATACCAAAAATACATCAAGTAGCCCCCCGGAAAGCAAGTGTACAAGGCTCTTAAGTTGTCCGGTTTCTCGCTCTATTTTCTTTTCAGTTAACAATTATTCTGTTCAATGAACAATAATTTGCAATTTTCGATAAAGCCGTGTACATATGCAGCTGTATAGTTGTCTGAATGTAGCATTTGTTTTTTTTTCCAGATGCAACTACTACAGGGTTTAGAATGCATCATGATGTTCCTAGAAAGTATCCTGCAGATGTATTGACAACGGGGAGTAGAATCAGTGGGAGCATGATTATCCCTCCTGGTCAGCAAAAATGGATTTCCTCAGCATATTGCACTAAAGATTGCACTGCAGTGAGTTAGTTTGTTATAGTACAAAAACTACTGAAGGCCAACAGTTCTTCTGTTCTTCTGTAATCTGGTAAGAGTGTATTTCCAAAAGAAGGCTGAAACTTGATAAAGGTTGAATGATCCAAATGCAGTCTTTCGGTTTTTCTCAAGCTTCTCCTTCAAAGGAAGGCTGAAAATGCTACTCCAAATGCTTTACTTACGTAAGACTGTCAAAAGCTAAAAACTTGGTTAAACTAAAGGTAACGGCGAAAACTTGCATGTGATCTTTTAAGACTGAAATTCCTTTTTTGACATTCTAAGGGAATTGAATTCAAGTTTGACCTTTAGTTCACTTAAAATTGCCGACAAGCACTGATTGCAGTTGTAACGTGTTGCAGCACTGATTGAAGTTGCAACTGCTGGCAGTTGCAATGTGTTGCATGTCCTTTCGAATGTCCAGAAATTGAGACATGAATTTCGATAATGAGTTTTGCCTGAAAGTTGCGTAGTACTCGAGTAAATGGAAAGCACTTACACCTTAAGACATCGGATGCAAACGCGGGGTACAAATATTGCGAAAGCCCGGGTAGGGGATGGAATAAAGGATCTTCAACCAGACTTGGAGTAAATCATCTTGCTTTCATGGGTTTCATTGTTCGACTAACTTCATTGCAACATTGCTGCAAACCCATGAAGTTCTAAAATGTTTAATGAAACGATTTTTTTATTCTTTGAAAAACCTATCAATAACAAAACAAATGAGAAGAGCATACTGACATATGAGACAAGGAACAATCAGTTTAGACTACATTGGCCAAAATTGGGAGATGTTATCTCTTTCCCGTCGATGTGAGGTTGAGCCTTAAGATAATAGAGAGAAGGTCAATAATGTGCAAGATATTTTCTCGGTTGCTAAAAACAGCTGACATTTTCGTGGATATATTTTGCAATTTAAAGTTGCCAATCAATGTATTAACTTTATCTGGGTATGTCGACTTTTATGGAAAATTAACAATTATTTTCTGGCCAGTATTTGTATCCTGTTGCAGAATGACTTATCTAAATTGACAGAAAGAGCGCAACAATTGCAATAGAACAAAATTTTTGCATGTCATTTTGCATGTATCTTTGACATGTTTTTAAAGCACAAATTAACGGATTGCAACTGTAGGTTATGTAAAACATATATACCACAGGTTGGGTATCTAACATGATCTGGACATTATTTTTCCTTTTTATATTGTAGATATTTGTAGAATTCTAAATTAATACGTATTTTTTTAGTTAGTAGGCCTTCATTAGCTTAATCAGCTATTTTATTGTAAATAAGCCTGCTTTAAATAAATTGATGATGATGATAATGATGATGATTTAAGTCTAGGCGTTCAGTTCATGATCTTCATGACAATTTTTTTTTTAGAAAATCAAACATAAATCAGCTATCAATGGAAATGAAATAAAATTGTTTGCTTGGCTGCCACATGCTCATATTGGTGTGAAAGAAATATGGACGCAAAAGGTTGGAAGCGAGAGAGAGATAAGAGAGGTTGCGAAGGTTGACACCTATGACGAAAATAACCAGGTTTGTTTGAGAATTGAATTTGATATACTGTCGAACCTCCAATACCGACCACCTCTCTATAACGGCCAAAAATCTGCAGTCCCAAACGCTTTCCCATAGTATTGTCCAACTTCCGACTAGCGGTAACCTCATAATAACGGCCACTTGGCCTGGGATTTAACTTCTAAAACTTCTGTTGCCAAACATAGGATAAAGTTCGAATCTGGCAAAATGATGTTGTATCTCTCGGCCAGATGCCATAACATTGTCGTACCAACAATTAGCGTTCGACAAAGGCCACATCTAGTGCTCATTCTCGATATTCTCAATGCAGAAATAGGTCAAAACTTGAAACTGACAGCAGTAAATGGAAAGTTGTCGGTAATGGATGCAATGAAAACAATGCTAGTAGCTTCAGCATCACTCAATAGTTGGATTTTGTATGCAGGCAAATTTCGCACGAGAGTTATTGCATGGTTGCCGACCTGCCAAGAACCAGGGGCGCCAGTCTTAGCCCAATTTTTACGCAATGCATTGAACAGGCATCAGAAAATACCGCAAAAAATTCTTTAACATGCAAAAATTCTTAAACAAGGCAGCAATTTTAGCAATCAAGAACTATTACGTACCTTTTTTCTTTGCCATTTTGTCGCCTACAATATAACAGATGAATAACTAACATGAGACATTTCTTCCACAGCATGTATATACTTTCAAGAAAGAAGTTTCTTTTAAAGCAGTAAGTTAATTGCCAATAATTTGTACCATAAATATGAAACAATACCACTGGTTACTTGGACTCTTCAATTAGTTCTATTAGGCTTGATGTTCCTACTTTTTTGATAATTTGAGGCTCGAGTGTTGTTCTTCTTGGTGTTCTTATTTCAATATTGATTTTTCTACAACTACACACAAAAAATTGCTTCTACAAACAATAAGTAACAGTTTGGCATATCTTCTATATACTTTTATTAAGGAATTACGTAGTTCATTTTTGTTAACATGGGATGAAATTTTTAAAACACATTTTCTGGTTTCTTATTGTTCTGGACAAGTTCTTATGTTCTTCTGAATTTTTTGGCAAATCTATCCTCAATGTTCTCATAAAGTGTGTTCTTATAAAGAAAATTTTTAAGAAAGGGAAAAACGAGGTAAGGTAGGGCAATCTTGCAAATCCACAGGTATGTAAAAAAAGTTATTTTAAAAAAGGAGTGTAATTACTTTGTAAATTAAAATATTCCTTCGGGTAATTGCTAAAAATTTTCCTTGCAGGGAGATGAATTAATAACTTATTGCCGATACGATACAAGTAGCAATAGAGAAGCACTTGTTGTGAGTATATACTCAATCACGCAATAATTGTGACCATCTTTCAGATAGTTGAGTAAAGTCTGCAATACTTACGTGGTTATAAGGACATCGCAAATATAGAAGCTTGTCTTGATATCATAATACAGGAACATTGCCCCAAGAGAAGATGGATATCGTTTTCACTGATTTCCAGCCATTAATTATTCCTATACTGTCAAGAGCGCTTAGAGTTTCTTTTCGTCACTTAAAAAACAAGTGAATCCCGAAGTGAATGGCTGGGGAATAGCTATTCCCTTTTTTTCCAGCCAACGATTTATTACCTTAATGAGAGCATGCGAGAGTACATATTTATGATAGTAACGAAATGCCTTTATACATACGAATATTTTAAGGACCTGGCCTTGTATACGATTCGATGTAATTCTTTTCTTGTATCAAAGCATACCCTTCTTCACTATGATAGCTAGTACTGTATCACAAATAAAACAACAAAACTTCACGCGAGTATTCGAGTAGAAAACACGGCACTACTCTTTAATAAATTAATCAGCGAAATATCCATGCTTAAAATACATTTATTTCATTTTTTCATCGTTTGTGTCTTTCTTTTGAAGATCCTCCTTCGATTGTTTTCCCATTCGATATTTTTTCCATTTCTCTTAGGGTGGACCACGTGAGCATCAAGCAGTTTGTTTAGGATTTTTCATGTTCTATCCTCGAATCAATTTTAGCAGCTGTATTTCGCAAGATTTTCCAGTGTTTAAAATTTTCTATGAAGTATGCAAAACCAGTGAAGGACATTGGGTATGTTCGTACTTTGTTGTCATTAATCATTTTGACCAAAATTTTTAGCTGTAATGACATGTAAGAAATGCTGGAATACACGCATTTTTTATAAGGAATTTCGGCTCAGGCTCAGTACTGAAAATTCCTTAACTGATTGCCTTGTGTACTCAATATCCCTTAGCAGTTCCTTAACTTTTTACATTGTGATTCTTCAAAATAACCGATGGTCAAGGAAATATAGGTCATTAGGTGTCAGAAGACGAATAAAAATGAATACTGATTGACAAGCATGGACGACAAGTATTGCTTGCTCTGCTGATGCAAAATTTCATCTTTTTTAATAGAGATGTTAAATTAAAGAAAAGTCTAATTCCTTGGTAGTCTCCGATCAAGTACTAGAAATTCCTTAAGTTTTTGCCTATCCGAGTACTACCTTCCTTGTAAAGCACTTCCTTATAAAAATGCGCGTACTGTATTAAAGAGTCAACTATTTTTGACACACGCAGTGGCTTTATGTGCAATGTAGTGTATAGTATATCATCTTACATATCTTTAGTAGTGATCCAACCTAAGCTACCATATATTAAGTATAATTCAAAGAATAGTTCGAACACTATTGTCTATTAGTTCTTTGAACTGCTCGTGGCTTGGCTTTATATTTCCGAATTCAAGTCAGTAAGCCAAAACTTTTATCAGTCGTTTCACTTTTGGCTTTCTTGCCTCCTGAAGGTAACCCAGAACTTAGAAGGGACTTCAAAAATAATAACATTAGCCCATACTGTTTTGTGACCTTCAACAGAAGTCGATGCACATGCAAACCCACATCACTTCATTGTAACTTCTGTTCCTTTGTACGGGACATATAGTAACAAGCTCTCAGGCTGGCGGCCTAGAAAAGTATCTTCCAATATCAATCAACATTGAAGCTCTTACGCCTGACCTTTATCGACAGACGATGCAATAGAACTAACGCCAACTAGATTTAACTGCGCTAACTTATATCCACATGTCAACAAATAGTCAGCACAAGAGCGCTCAAGTCGACTGCGGGTGACGAGAATCAGTTTTCAGCTAATCGCAGAAGTAGAATATGACGGACGTTCTAGAGCCGTGTGTCAACTAACTCCAGTCAAAAGAATGTAGTTACCAACTAGCTGCCAGAGCGCGT
The DNA here is from genome assembly GCA_014526335.1 of Chrysaora quinquecirrha. NCBI lineage: Eukaryota > Metazoa > Cnidaria > Scyphozoa > Semaeostomeae > Pelagiidae > Chrysaora > Chrysaora quinquecirrha. Next base: position 322,910 of record JACTAT010000225.1, read on the forward strand.
ATGTCGACATAGTTCAGTTACATATTTGTTAAAAAAATCGCCGATTAGGGCACGACTAAATGCAATTTATTCGGGTTTAATATGTGACAGGGGATTTTGTGTTGTTATTGCTCTCTTGCATCACATTAGAGGTAGAGAAGCTTTTGAGGTGTCTCAGGATTGGTGGAAGCTTTTCATACAAAGCAATTCCTTATACAGCAGTGTTGCTATGGTGAATCGGGTAACTCGTGCGTTTAAATTTGGCGGCTATAAATTTTTGCCACGCGGTCTGTGCTTATCATTAAAACTGAACATGAACTGTGAGTGGAGAACGTTTCAAAGTGCTTGACAAGCAGATTTTGTCCCACCCATCCTCCCTGCTTGCTTGGTTTAGGTACTTGTCTTCTTTTTCACTCTTTTCGTGCTTTCGACTAGTGTCCTCGGGCTCTGGTTGTCGGCATGAACATAGTGTGCTGGTCTGCGGAAAAAACTTCGTTTCTTCGTCAACCCCCCAGAAGCGAAGGGCATTTTGGCACTGGGTTGGCACACTGGACCGCCCATTCTGAAGTTCCAATGATGAGAAAAACATCACCAGATCTCAGTTGATAGACAATGGTGGCTACACAGCACTGAGGGACTTCTTTTGCATATAGCCAATTGCTATTGCTTCCATGCCGTTATTGCCTTCCCTGGAACAAATATTAACAGTCGGGAACTAGTTCTTACTGTGCGCAATGTGTCGACATAAACCTGGCTTTATGCGGGTTTATTATCTAAAGCATTTGCACATTAAACATATAAATTACAAGTAACGAAGTAATTAATGAAAATTAAGTAGAATTGCATCGTATGCATATGAATATGTGTTAAATTTTTTTCATACTTTTTCGAAATTTCGGGAATCGTGTTGTCAATTTTATCTCTTATAATTTTTGCATTGAGATACTTTTTGTATTTCTTATATTTTTAGTCTATGAGTTGTTTACGAAATGAGCATCAACTATTTTTTGAAATTTTAATTCAGTTAGTTTGTAATATGTTCCTTTGAAAAAGTGACAATAACTTTGCTGTTGTAGTTCCGTGAGTCACCTGAAGGTATATTTTAAAATTCAACCTGATAAAGTTCCGTTGATTTTCAATTATCTTTACAGATTTGGTGTGGTGTTTCCTACTGCAGACCCAGCCAAAGCCAAACCAATACAATTTGCAAACTGGACAGGAGTAAAGTGGACCTCTAATATGGTCAAGGAATTGAAAGAGGTGTATGCTTATAACGGACCTGACGCCATGAAGCAAGTCTGCATGCAAGCATCATCTAACGGATACGTAAGACTTTTGATCTGCTTACACGTTTTTTTTTTATAAGGACAAAGTATATAAGAACATAAGGCTTCAGAGGCTGAAAAGTTAAGAACATGCTAAGAGAATAATAAGGGTTTGTGTAGCTAGTTTGTGGCGCTGTCCTGTTCTCCTCTCTAGACAACAGGTAAACTATCAATAATTGTGACTATGTGACATTCTTACATGTGCATCCCTTTTCGTAGCAATTGTCACCTAATTTGTAGAACAACAGCTTTTTGAAAAGCAAGAAAATTAAGAACATGCTAAGAAAATTTTGAGCCTTCAAATCGGAAAAGCTAAGAACACTGCATGGCTTTCTTCAATTTCAGTGTTCTTGTAAAAAAAAAACGTGTATCCAAAATGCTGATTATGTCTTTGATAACATCTGCATAATGTCTTCGGTATACTTTTGTCATGAGTCAGAAAATAATTTTTTTCTCGTATGGATAATCGACTTATAACTGACATATACACGCTTTTTTTATAAGGAACCACTTTATAAGGAACCAACATGTAGAAGGCCCCAAAATTTAAAGAACTTATACTACTAGAGAGAAATAACTAAAGAACGTTTTATTGTTGAATAGTTTTATCACTGCAACCAATCAAGACTTGCAATGCCGGTTCCTTTCAATTGCAGTTGAAAATCACATAAATTGTTCATTACGCATGTATCAAATGTTTCCGTGAGTAGTCTCGACTTTTGCTCACATCTAACTGTCTCTGTATAGTAGTCATGAAACTGAACATGCAGTTAAAATCAAGGAACTATTAAGGAACTTTTGGAACTACAATCGTCTCAAAAAAGGTCCAAAAATAAGGAACTTTAAGAACTAGGCCTTGAGTTAGGTTCTTTATAAAAAAAGCGTGTAACCTACATCGTATGCTTGAATGTACCAAAGCAGTTAAAATTTTATGCACAGGAAGCCTGAGCAATTTTTTATTCTTCTTCTAGATCGATTATGACACATTTAAAGTAAGAATCAACCAACAGCAATGCCCTAAGGGTGTCAGTGGGTTTGTTTTCAAAGCAAAGCCTTCTGCAGTTTGGGTTACTGTGTTTGTGGTCTTATGCAAGATCAAAATTTCATGACTCTTATGGAATGAAGATTCAGACCGAGATGACGTGTTTTTGTTGATTATTATCTGTATTATTAAAATCTAAATGCCATATTGGCAAATTGTGCTTTCTTTGTCGTGATGAGTGATCGATAATAATTATAAAGTAAACATTGTAAATTTACTGATGCTGAATTCACAAACCTTCTACCTCAACTTTCGATATTGTTTTCTTTATCAAATATCAAATTCTATTTCAATTTTTCGATACTGTATATAATGTAGCAAGTAGCAACCCTACAGATATGCTCCTTATACATACAGTTAGACCCACAGCATTGTTGATTTCTCAATTAATAAAAAGATATTGATGAATTTTTTTGTCTTTTCGATCGAGGAAGATTATTATCGTTTATTTGATTGTAATTGTTGTCTTTGTGAGCATACAGCATATGATAACTTTCTTTAATCCATCTAACTTTCTTAAATCCAGCGTTATAGTTTCACAGTAATCAATTGAAAAGTGGGCTACAGTATAATTAACTGTTCGATAAAATGCATTTAGTACATTTAGATTTTATGTTAAGCTGCGCACAAACCGTGCCAACATGCATGTTGTGTGTTGTTGTGACAGCAAAGCTGGAACATACCAAAACGCTGGGTACTCGTGGAATGAGTGGGAATATACAGAACTGAAGAGAATAAATGGAACATGCTGAAACAAAGTGGCAATAACTTAGAATCGGAGGGAACAAATGGAAACGAAGTAGGAATCGGTGAAAATGCGTGGGAATCAGGGGTGGCAAGGGGGCACAAACAGGGGATCACTGAAAAAGATGAAGGATCAAGTCAAGAAAAGGGAACTTACTGCAAACAAGCGAGAAAAAGTTAAAACAAAATGTGGGTCAATGACGACCACGGAAAGCCTGAAACAGCTAGGATCACAGGGAAAAAGTGGGTATGACAGTATTATATACACTATTCGGCTGATTTGGACTGATCTCATTCTTCAAACATGGCGAATGGGTACCTTTAATTTCAATTATCGTTATTACGGAGACCTTTGAATTAGAAATAGACTTAAGCCGGTGGCTTGAGCTGGAACACGAGTTTTTCTTCTTCGCCTTCAACAAAACGAGCGAGCAATTAGCTAACAAATAGCTGCTTCCTTTTCGGCCATGTTTATAAAAGACAGTTTGTAGACGATGTCAGCAACGAAATCAGATGTTGTGATGGTATGGCAAACCGTAGCTACCAACGTGGTGGTCTATTTTCAGCCACCATGTTGGCCTACATGTTTGCACGGTTTGCGCCCGCCATTACTGTTTACTACAGTAGTTTCACAATCAAGACTTGTTAATTGCTTACCAAAATATATACTTGGTGAAACCACTGCACAGAAAGAGTTGCCATCAAAATTTTCTTTCAACAGTAGAAGCAGTATTTACTTGTACAGTCTAAAAGAAAGCAATTGAAACGTGTCTATGAAAACGCCTAGGCCTATAGATTTGAATGCAAATTTATTGCTCAAGCTGAATCAAGTCATGAAGTATAGCGCTAAACAAGTCATAACTTGAAAAACGAGTGATAAATTTTGGATAAAAATGTTTCCAATAAATTTACCAAATTTAGCTCGAAGGTCGATCACAATTGAAAATAGTCGAGACTGGGCTAAGGGTCAACCCTTTTCGAGCAGTTGAGATTTTTAACACTCTATGTGATCAACTGTTCTATACATACTTAGCACGCTTTAAAATGGAAGAAAATACTGAAACGTTTAGATCTTACATAGGAAAGAAATATAATAAAAAAGTTGTCAAAGTTCAAAGTTTATAGAACATCAAAAGTCTTTTAGCGGTACAAAACTGCAAGAAACAGCGGAAACACTTTTGGACAAACTTAAAAGCTTATTTGTCTGAGAGTCCTCGGAGTACAAACGTCAGAAACAGACCGAAGCAAATGAAAAAGGCGGGATTTATACCCAGATGCGGATCGAAATGCACCGATAGAAAAGCTAGACTGGTATTTTGTTTTGAACACCAATCAGTTTGCGGGATACTGGGGATGACCAATCAAATCAATTGAAGATTTCAACTGAGAGAACGAACTCTTTCTGTCTAAACAGAACCGGCCTTTTGGTTTTGATGTAGACAGATTCCAAAACGCTTAAATGAAACAATGCCCTAGCTTTGCCAATGCATAAAAAACAATCCTCGCTGTAATTTACTGCACAGTTTGGGCTGTCGAGAAAATGTTGTCCTATGGCCGAATCATGTCAATCATGTTTGAGCTAGGTTGCTGCTTGGACCGCGGGGTGGTTTTGAAAATTTGGAAAGGATATGGAACAAAATCTGATCATCATATCATCTCATATCATGACTGTCGTATCATATGCTGGTTGCGAACAAAATGATGTTCTGGTATGAAACAATCTGACACGGATAATGTATGTCGCAGACATGGCCTAAAAATAGATCAGTTCTGAAACGAGAGAAGGGATTATTAAATCCACGGAAGTCTCACCCGTCAATCATGCAAACAGTTTCTGCGAAATTTCGCAAATATCACTATATATAATCAGGATCCGTTCTTTCTTGAGAAAACAGAATCTTGCTTGCGATGGCAATGTGGTCTTGCAAGAAACAGGCAATTATGTTTTGCAAAATTCTTGCTTGTGTATTGGCCGTAAGTCTTTACTCTGTGAATGGAATTAGTGAATTCAGTGTGACCACTACCGTGAGTATGCATAGCTATTAATGAACTTAAACATTGTCAATTGTTTATCCTCAGGTAATTCTTGCCGTTTATCTTCCCACTTCTTGATGGTTTAAACTCGAATGCTTTGAGCCGTTGATCGCTATTCCTTTTAGGTCTCAAATCCAAGTTCAGGAGATTCCTGGTGCAGAGCTTTCAAGATTTCTAGTCTTGAAGCAAGAGAGCGACACATTGTGCAGGTTTGTTAAAACTGATTTTAAAAATTCCATTTTCTTCCTGTCATAGTTTTTGTCTTCATTGCGATATGATAATAAGTAGATAATATCTATAAGAGCTAACAATAGCGATTGCTTTACACTTCAGTTTATCACTGACAGAAATGAAGGTTCGTAGAAGAAACTCGAGCAACACTAGCAATTTTTCACCCTTCTTAAATAATAATGAGGCTTTTCAGCAGCTTTTTAGTAGTTTGTAAACATAATTAGAAGTAGTTCGTTAGTTAATTGACGGAATCAGTAATAATTAGTCGCGTAACTTCAACCCTGGCCTGGGTAGCTAAAACGATGCATAAACATACAAATGGTGTTCGTCCATAACGGTCGCATTTTCAAAAGATTAAACATTTAACAACTATAACCTATAATCTTGGTCTTCCAAACAGAATCAAATTCAGCATTTTAATTCTTTCTTCATTTTTGTTCTTCCTATTTCCTGGACGGCTATCAAAGAAGGAAGGGGAGCGATATTTGATTGGGAAGTACGGTTGTCGCTAAAATCGTTTTATTTCATGTTAAAATATAAGTTTTCACAACTTTGCCTCGACGCAATTGAAATGTACATTTGCTTACAAGTATAATGAATGATATCGATGATAATGGCTAACAGCAGCAATCGCTTCATTTCTTTGCAATGAAATCACATAAAAGAATTTCGAGTAATCGCGATTACTTCGACACAGTAGTTAGTCTATAATTAGATAGTTGCATATATATCAAAATGGGGTTGGTCCATAATTGCCGCTTTTTTAACGCATCAAACATGTAACAACAACCTTCGTCATCCAAGCAGAATGAAAGCCAGCTACGTAATTCCTTTCTTGTTTTTCGTTCTTCCTGTCTCCTTCGTTGCATGGAGAAAGTTTCAGTTAAAAAACGAGGAAGGCGACCCATATATGCATAGAATGCATGCTTGTCGCTAAATTCTTTCTTATTTCATGCATAAAAATGTTAGTTTTCACAACTTAGCTTCAACTTCCCAACAAAATCTGATTTTTCAATTGAAATTTAAAAGTATAATTAAATCTGTTTGTCTTGGATTACTGTCTTAATCAAATTATAGCACCGATAAAGAAAACAATAAAATTGTGCAAAGATTGGTAGCAATGAAGTTAGAGCACATTTGCATCAAAGCTACGAACAGTTTCAGTTTAATTATTTTCACCTAAACTGCTCCCCATAACAGATCTGCAATCGTTATTGATTTTATTATTTGCAGGTAATATTTTTTTACTTCACATTTCGCACATAAGCTCTCACGACTAAAGCAAACACGATCATACCTTGGAAAAGAACAAATGCTCTCAGGTTTGCAAAATATCAACTGGGAATTCCGTTTTTCTCGACTAGCCACAACAAACTGTAGCTACATGTTTTTCTCTTTGAAGATCGATCCGATAATTTCAAAAGAAGATGAAGCAAACGTGCACCACATGGCTCTTTACGCCTGTATGGATAACTTCAATGAGTTAGCTCTAGATTCCAATTATCAATGTTTTAAAAAAACCACTCCAAAAGCATTCAATGGTTGTGCAGGAAGAAGTCTTATCTTCGCATGGACAAAAGGCGTCCAGGTAAATTGTGTTAACAGAAAAACCCGAAGTTTCACATCTTTTCTGAGGGACCATTTATAATTCTGTGGCTTTACTTTGAATTCATTTCGACTTTTTGAATTGATAAATTATATTGTCTTCACTTATTGCGTATACATATGTGCTTATCCTTATTTCTCACAGAACTTCAAGTTTCCAAGCCATGTTGGTTATCCCATTGGATGTAAAACATGCACCAAATATGCTCTTCTCGAAACCTACTTTGATGGATCAATCAATAAAAGTGATGTATTTGTTCTATTATCATATTTCCGATTCACGCTAGCGAAACTATAATCACTACTGTGGTGGATAATCACTACTGTGATGGTACTATTTGCGTACTGTGGTGGTAGTTTCTGCGTACTGTGGTGGATAATCACTACTTGTGGTGGGTTACTATGCTTGCAAAGGTGGCAGTTTTAGCCAACTGTGGTGGATAATCACTACTTGTGGTGGGTTATAATGCTTTATGTGGTGAATACGAAATCATAGCAAAACTCTATAGATCAAGCAAGAAAAAACCACAAAATCCACCACAGTACGCCAAAACTGCCACCACCGCAAGCATAGTAACCCACCACAAGTAGCGATTATCCACCACAGTACGTAGAAACTACCACCAAAGTACGCAAATAGTGCCACCATAGTATTGATTATCCACCACAGTAGCGATTATAGATTCGCTAGCGTGCGATTACTCGGTAAGAACAGACCTGCGAGGGCAAAAGACTTGATATGTAATGCAATAGATAGAGCTCAGGTAGAGCTTTGCTTGAAATTCTTTCATCACCAAAAAAATTAAGGGTCGTTCTTATGAGAGTGAAAGCTTTGAATAAATAATTTCCTCTCCAAATGAAGAGACGTAAAGCTGATGAGCAGTTGTTGACCATGTCTATAACTTAGTTTCAGCCTGCGTGCGCACATTGGCACTGAGTGGTGATTCTGCATTTTGACTCATACCGGTTAAAACTAGCTTAATACGAATTCATACGCCCAGAAGAAGCAAAGCTTATTTGAGTCTAGGGCGCTGAGGCTGAGTGAGTCAGAGTGAGCCAGAAGTCCATACTAAACAAAGTCAAAAGCTGCTTCTATAAACGACTTTAGTCTTCATGCAGTTATTTACAAGATTAGATCAGCTATAAGTCAATCCCCAAAGAACACTCTACACATACAGTATTCATAAGAACGGAATTAGTAAAGAACTCCGTTTACCGCGGCCGAGCAATTGAGAAACTATAAAAGCAGACTTTAGAAGCTTAAGAAACATTACTGTGTGTCTCAGAAGGCGTTTACCGTTAATTAACGTAAGGTCGTTTTACCGTAAATTACTTTCATATTGTTATTCATTGTTCATCTTACTTCATTTTGCAGACCAAGTTACTACAGGTTTTAAAATGCATCATGAGATATCCAGGAAATACTCTGCAGATGTCCTTACAACAGGCTTCAGAACTAGCGGGAGTATAGTGATTCCTCCAAAACAAACAAGATGGGTCTCAGCATCATATTGCACTAAGAAATGCACTGCAGTGAGTTTGTTTATTGAAATGCATTCAGTAATAGAAAAGCGTTACCGCTGTTCATGAGTTATTTATTTGAAATACTCCCTCAGATAACCGCTTGCCCGATGCTAAATGACGACTTGTAAAATGAAAGGAACCTTCAGATGACTCACGGAGAGAAACCGTGCACAGTGCTACTGAAGAAGCTCGCTTAGTTATATGCTTTTGTTTAGTAAAACCGCATGGGTTGACGTTAGCATTGAGAGTTTTTCTCTTCTCCAGATTTAATGCACCAGAAGTTCCTGAAGGGCGCATCGATTGAAATCTTCGTCCTCCTGCTTTTGTCAACCTATAAAGGTCTTTCGTGAAATTGGATCAGCTCCCCTGTCTTTCAGGCACAAACGAGTTAATCCAATTGCGTTCCAAGGGACTTCCACTAAGAGGAATTGTGCAGTCCAATCTCGATTAACGAGAAATGGGTTTTGAAAAAGTTGCTGATCATTTTCAAAGCAAAATACATCAGCTGGGCTGATTGAAATGCGCAATGAAATAAAAATATTTTTCCAATTAAAAATTATTGCATTGCACACTGCTAAATATCATAAAAAGTAGGTAAACAACAAGCATACGAGAGCATAGATATTACAATTCTAACCATGAAAAAAAGTTTTCGAATGTTTCAAAGAATTTTTATTCTACCCAGTTATCAGTGTTTCAGCTCTTCGAAGTTGCTCGAAGCAACTGCAAGGTGCCAACGCAAAATGCATTATAACGTCAGATACAGTGCCCGTGTACCAACTGGTAAATGTTGTTCTTTATAACTCTATTGTTGATATAACTCGTAAATGAATTTTTTCTTAGAATATCGACCATAAATCGGCAATAAACGGCAATGAAATAAAATTGTTTGCGTGGATGCCACATGCTCATGCTGGTGTAAAGGAGGTGTGGGTACAGCATGTTGGAAGCCAAAAAGAAATCAGCCAAATATTGAAAGATGACAATCATAACGCAAATAACGAAGTAATTAAAAATTATTTTAAACATCAATAGACACTTTTTTCTTATAAGAACACTTGGATTTGATTTCAGCCTGCCCGTTTCTTACTTTTGAAGTGCTTTTCACCAACTTATCACCCCAAACCCTTCTAAGGTGCTTTTGCGTCGTGGTGTAATCCAGCTGACTCGTGGTGCCAGAAGCTCAGTGTGGTCAGGGTTCGAACCCAGCCACGGTAGCGTCACAGCCAGGGTCGAGGTCTCGATTAGTTAACCTACTCCTGAGATCCTAGCGACTGACGCTAAAACACCATTTCACCTTCTTAAAAGCATGTTTAAAATACCTACGCTTTCAGGTAGTGGCTTCACGCTGGTGAACTTTTCTTGTGTTTATCTCAAATAGTTTTGGAGACAGCACAAAATCTGACCCAGATTCCAGCCTGGTGTTTATTATAAAGGTTGTTATTTTAAGAAAGAAAACGTGTACTTACACGTGTTGTTTAATGAGCAGAACTCAAGCAGTAGTCGCCAACTACTGCTTCTAGTTGCTATTTTTCTGTGGAATCTTCCTCCCAAATCTCTCAAGAATTTGCGCGTGAATTCGTTTATAAACAGCTGCAGCAACAAAAAAAACAAAAATAGAGTTACCTCTCGCCAGTTTAGAATCTTAAACCCTGTGCTACAATGCCTTATTGCAAAGTTGTAAGATACTTTTCAGAAAAAAATATTCAGAAGAAGTTTTGTTTATACCATGTCCTCTGCTCCTCTCGTTTTATCTTAAGTATTAGCTATGTTTGAATGTTTCAGTCATTTAGGCCATTAACAAAAAAACCTCATCTGTTGAGAAAATTTCGACAACGTTGTAGTAACTATGGAAATCATGATAAAAACAAAAACATATTTTCCCTATTGCAATTAACAACTCGATAGGATTTTCCCGACCTTCTGCGCTCTGCAGCAACGTTTATCTAGATGCTATATTTGATTTCTTCTCCTGATAGTGGAAAATGCCTCACCATAACAAAAATTCTTACCGTGCTGCATGCAATTGAAAGTTTTGGGAAATCCTCTACTGCTTCACTATAGTTCATTTCTGAGGGATTAAGCTGCACTTGTAGACTGCCAAGTAGCTAAAACAAGCAATTAGTAAAAATTTATCGGTTCATATCTCCAACATGCTACATTTGAACAATTTCAATCAGCATTTTGAAACTTTCGATTTTCATATTTGGTTTAATAAAAGAATCATCCGTACAGCAAAACGCCCATCTCACAAATTTTAGTGCACGAGTAAATCGGCGTCACTATAGCAACCACGCTTTTTTAGTGAAAGGAAATAGTTTTGGGAAAAGTTACCGCTTTCGCAGTTACAGGAGAAAGAGTGGTATTAGCAGTTTCCCTTGTTATGAATTGCCATCCAAAAAGGGGATGAGGAGATTTTAAAACATATTATGATATAAGTTCAAAGAAGTAAGCTTATTCATGACAATTGCCATTTTAGCTGCAGAATACCGGTTCTGTCTGATGTGCCGTACAAGTACACGACGATTTCGGAATCAACTCCAACAATGCACTTTGTTTTACTTGACCCTTACAATATTTTTGACCCTCTTTTAATTTTAAAACGACGCATCCGTCCTTTTCATTCATCTGACTTTGTCGCCCGTTCTTTAGTCGGTGCGTCTTTTGAAAAATGAAGTCTCATTTAAAGCAGTAAGTATATTGACTTGACTGTATATTTAGAGGTGAAATGTGTCGGGACATGAAAATTATAGAAAAGATTCTCGGGTTATCTTCTATTCAGTTCATATGGACATTCTGCATAATCTGTTTAAACAAGCCATCTCTTGCTATTATGTTCAGGGGCGTATTTATATTTGAAATATTGGGGGGTTGTCAATAAATTTGCCCGAATTTTCTCGTTCCCCCTAAAAGTCCTGAAAGTTCAATAAATGAGAAATCCGATGAAAACATAACTATAAGTGAATAATTAATTTTTTGTAGAGTTTTAACAACATTTTATATCTTAAAAGTGACTCTGCGTGACTTTTAAGATTTTTTCTGCTATTTTCTGCATGCTAACTTGTTGAAACTGCATTCAAAATCTCAGATCAGATGAGTATTTACATTTAATTCCATAATTTAAAAAGATGTTTTAAAAAATTTGCCCGAATATTTTCAATATTTTGGAAATATTGGGGGTGTGACCCCACCAGTAGCTACGCCCCTGACTATGTTTGCTGTGTGCTGCACCAAGGTGTGTCTTCTGATAAAGAATAAGTTAGGAATGAACCTCGCAGAACATGTAAAGTAAAAATTATCTGCTAACAGCCTTTATTAATATTAATATTATATGATGTATGGAAACTTTTTTACCTTTAGGGAGACGAGTTAATCACTTACTGCAGTTATGACACATCAAATATGGCCGATACCCTGGTTGTAAGTATCGATAACACATATCACTATACACTCTTCTTCTTTATAAGAACACACTTTATAAGAACATCGAGGCTCGATTTGCCACAAAAAATAAGAACAACTTAAGAACATGTCCAGCCTCAGATGAAAAAAAAGAAAAAGCTTTCTTAGAAATTTCATCTCATGTTAACAAAACAGAACTATGCAATTACATAATTGCAATTACACATGTAAGTAATACAGATATATAGAAGATATACCAAACTGTTACTTCTTGTTCGTAGGAGCAATTTCTTTTATACAGTTGTACAAAAAACAATGTTGAAATAAGGACACAATTAAGAACACGCAAGCCTCGAATCATTCAAAAATTAAGAACATCCAGCCTCAGCAAAGAATATCTAGTTCTTATAAAAAAGAGTGAGAATATATTATCACTATGATATTTTGTAGTTGATAAAATGAGAAATGATTGAAATTAAAGTAATATTACCTCAAATAAACCTTGCATTGCTTCATTTTTCGTAGGTCATCCCGAAGTAACCCTTCTAAACAATTTTTCTGTCCCTTAAGTAAGATGTATAGATAAAAACGAAATAGCTGCTAACACAGACAAGGGAGTGCTGCTCGGAGCACAATATCCGAATCTAACGACCAAAAGAAACCAGTCTAATTGGCAGCTATAAACAAATCCACATGCACACATATACAAAATTGGACTGTTCACCTTACTATTCTGCTACTACGCAGTCGTTTCGCGGTGCTCCGTAGCAATAAATGAAAAATTAATTCAAATGGCTGGTGTTTGTATTTTCTAGGGCGGACAATATGTCAATCAAGCAATGTGTTTGTCGTCATTTATATTCTATCCTCGTATCAACTTAAGCAGTTGTATTTCTCAAGATTATCGTGTGCTTGAAAAATTTTCCAAGAAATATGCAAAGCCAGTCAAAGACATTGGGTAGGTGTATGCTATTTTCTGAATTATATGCTTCGTTGACGTATGTTAAAAGTTGATATTTGTCGAATCGTAGCTATTAAGAGTTCTCTCTCTGGGAGAAGAGTTTCAGGCTGCTCGCAGGCTATTAAACCTTTCATCCGTGCAAAACCAACTATGTAAAATACACGCTTTTTTTAAAAATGAACCTACCTCAAGGCCTAGCTCTTAAAGTTTCTTACTTATGGAGCTCTTTTGACGCAATTGTAGTTCGAAAAGTTCCTTAATAGTTCCATAATTTTAACTGCAGCACATACAGTGGTCTTAACAAAAAAGAGAGACACTTGCATGTGAGCAAAGCTCAAGACTACTCAAGGAAACATTTGATACATGCTTAACGTACAATTTATGTGATTTTCGACTGCAAATGAATGGAACCGGCTTTCTAATTCTTGACTTGTTGCAGCGATAAAAGCATTCAACATTGAAAAGTTCCTTGATGATTTTCTCTTTAGTAGTATAAGTTCTTTAAATGTTCGTTCTAAATGTAGGCTCTTTATACAGTGGTTCTTAATAAAAAAGGGTGTACACTATATCACGAATTGCATATAGGCAAACCGTAAATTCGTCAGATAAACGAGGTTGTATTTGTCATGATGCGTTTGGCAGTATATGTATGTCAGGTATAATAAAGACATTTTCTAAAATTCGCTTAAGCTGCACCATTACAGGCACGTTACAGAGAAAAAACGACTTGTTCTTTTCAATTTATTTGACAGGTTTGGAATAGTTTTCGATAGAGCAGACCCAGCAACAGCACATCCATTACAATTTGTTAACTGGACTGGTGTAAAATGGAACTCTGCAATGGTGGATGAATTGAAAAAGATTCATGCATATAACGGACCTGATGCGATAAAAGAAGTCTGCATGAAAGCCTCATCTAACAGCTATGTAAGTTACATTAAGATTTCAGATTTTCAAATTTCAGATTTCATTTTTCCATCAAAGGCCTAGTACAAGAGTGTTGTATACTTTATGCAGCTAATGATGAAGTAAACTAAACTTAAGAAACGAAATGAATACAAGAATAGTTAACAACAATGTTAATTAAACAAGCAAACAGAAAGAGAATATATGCTAAAAAAAACCCCAAGGCGAAGCAAATCATAATGGGTGGATATTTGGAGCTAAGATCAAAGCACGTTTCAGATCGTATGAAGCTGTTACACAATTATCAATAAAGTCTTTTATCATTGGACATAGTTTATCGTCACCCATCTGCATTAAATAAATGAAACGATCTTTTGTACTCATGTGTCTAAATAATGGATACTGACGCTCAATTCGGCCAAATAGTTGTTCACGGATTTCCCTATTGATATCGCACGTCATAAGACAGTAAGTTTCATCTTCTAAAATGTTGAATTTAGGACATACTCTTTCTTCTGGTTTCTTTTTTGGTATATGATATCTGCCCACTTCTACCTCTAATCTATGATCAGATAGCCTAAATTTGCTTATTAGAGTTCTCTGTTAAATATTTTTAACATTCGAAATATATTTTTCAATCTTAAATTCAGTTTTAAAGACACATTAATACATAAATCACCTTTCAAATATCAACGATTTAAAATATAAGAAATGAAAAGACCTGCAGTAGAATCACGGAATGACGAACACGAGTTGTATATGAAAACTAAGTTGAAGGTATGGAAGAAATCCCCCGGGGGTACTTAATATATTTTGGGTACTGGGGTAGTGTTGCCAAAAGGGTATCATTTTTCATGATTTTGGTATACACGTTTTTTTCATAAGAAACCTGGCTCAGAGCCTAGTTCTAAAAGTTTCTTAATTTTTGGCCCGATTTTAGTTCTAAAAGTTTCTAAACAGTTTCTTACTTTAATTGAAATGAATTGCAGTAAAAACGATAACAAACGTGAATTTTGCAAGCAAATTATTAATATTATTAAATTACAAAGAATTAGCCATGATGGTGCGAGAAATCGCACGGAAATGCTTGAGAATTGATTACTACGTCCACAAATGTGAAATCAGTATGCAAATTTCTTAGGTTTCTTAACTCCTTCCTCCTAGTTCTAAAAGTTTCTTAACTTTTGGGGTGTCTAGTTCTAGGTTTCTTATAAACCGGTTTCTTATAAAAAAAACGTGTAGTTTTGAAAAGGGTATCGTATTTTCAAAAATCTGTATCAACTTTATAAAATATGGTCTTATTTTTGTTTGTTTTTACTTTTCTTTGCGAAGTCTGATTCGAAATGACATATTATCATAGTAAATTTAAGCATATAGCTAAAGTAGTGTACGAGTTAATATTTTCGTATAAATTTGGGTATATATTTTCAGGAATTTGGTATAAATATGGGTAGGCATTTTTTTTCTTGGGCGGCACTTTCCTATTTATCCGAAACTTTCCCCAACCTTCAAGGAGAACACAATAAATAGAAACCGTAGCGTGTTCTGAACTCATTTGATCAAGCTGTCATAACATAAGTGAATTAAGCCATGAAATCGTTAGGGAAAGGTTATCAAGTTAGAGAAGAAATTAACTGCTAATGCAAACTAAAATTTGAATAATGAAATTACACAATTTGTTCGAAAAGGTTGAGAGGATTTTCAATATAACTAACAACTTTATTTCTTATTGCATCAATAAACAGTATACCTTATACAGTAATGTCATTTGAAGCTTGAAAATAGTTCAGCGGTTCAAATAATACGAAGCTATACTTGCAGAATAGCATAACATTTTTTACGTATTATACTTATTTTGACTTTATCCCCTTCACGTCAATGTTTCAGTTACTGGCTAATGATATGGGTGCAACAGGATTAACAGAATTAATAGACTAAAAACATATGCAATCGATCGAGAGTGGTGGAGCGCGCAGTGTACGAGTATTGAGGAGTACTTAAGCAGCTGCAGCATTACAACTCAATATCTCCTGTATGGAATACCTGAAAGGCAACAGACGCAATATACATTTTCATTCTTCTTGCAGGTGGATTACAATACATTCAAAGTAAGCATCAACCAGCAGCAATGCCCAAAGGGTGTCAGTGGGTTTGTTTCCAATCCAAAGCCATCAGAAGTATTGGTGACTGTTTTCATGCTCTTGTGCATGATCAAGATTTTCATGCAATGAAGATACAAACAAACTCTGAAGTGTTTTTCTTCGTTAAGTGCAAGTTGTGAAAATTAATATGTGATTTCTAATAACCTTGCTTTGTCAGGCTGATTAAAATGATAAATACACATAAGCAAAGTAACTGAGCTGGTTTGATATACATGTCTGTTTTCTGCTGTATGTCTGTTTAGTATATCCAGAAATGTTTCCGCTGTATCTCGTAATTATGTCTGTTTTCTGTTTCACATTCAAAGGCCATGTTTACTCAAGATCACTTTGATTTATCTTGTATGGATTTGTGTTAGATCAGTGAAGATGGCTTGCATCCAAATAATACTGTTCCCAAACACTGGTACAGATAGGCTATAAATAGTAATAAGGAACAACGCAGAGGCGTAAGAGAATACATAAAAAATCAAAGTAAATAATATTAAACTAATATATTTCGGACTGGCATACAGTCCTTTATCAAGGCAAATGAAACTGTTTTACAGATAGACTTCCCATTTACATGGGACCTGGAAGGAATACGCCATACAACCAAGAACTTGACCGCCAAATTCGTTCAAAAACTTTCTCATTTTTAGGGAGACGGAATGATCATTTCCGTAGTTCAGTTCTTTGGAGGAACCTTATTATTAACATCTCGTATCAGTACTGGTTAGGGGACACTTTGAATAGTGTCCCCATTTGCAAATTTCTCTCCTATTTATAAGACCTGATTGAATCCAAATACTTTTCCAAGCATTCCCAAACTAAAGTAAAGTAAAGTAAAGTTGCCGTTTTGAGTCTACTACTAGCCTAGGGCTACTCAGTCGACTTTACACTTTACCCATGGTCAGGATGCATTAGCATATAGAAGGGTGCAGCCACACACGGCGCTCATAACTACCGACCAGGTACCCATTTATACACCTGGGTGGAGAGAGGCACATTTGTGTTAACAACTTGTCCAAGGTTGTTAACTCTGCAACACAATTGCAAGTACCGTGGCTCGAACCCACAACATTTGCGCTGTGAGTTCAGCACGTTAACCACTGCGCCACAAAGATAGTACGGACAGCCCGGACAGCATGATCCAAACAAGTGCGAATCAACTTTCATACAAAAAAGAACAGAAGATGAATAACTGAATTTAATTTATAGAAAATTATAAAAAGCAGTGCAAAAATACAGCATAAAAATTAACGTTACTAGCTATTTATGTACATTAAATTGACCTCTTCTTCCTTAATAACCCAATCTTCTCTGCCAAACGTAACACATTTCCCGATCCTTTTCGTGAAAGATTTTCATTACTATTTCGCTTTAAAGTCGATTTTTCTGCTAATCTTTCGCTTCTTTTAAAAACAGTTCGAGAGAATCTTTAGTTCCTTTATTTTCATTCAAAGGTTTATCTGTACTTGATGACGTGCCATCAGGTAATATTAACGGTTTCGGCATCAATTCTTTAAGTTCCTCCTCCATTGCGTTTAACTGTTCAGCAGCTGCAACATATGTATCGTTAAGAATGAAGTACATGAATTTTAGAATGAGTATCTTCTTAAATTTTTCCGTCCTTTGATCTAAAGTTAAAGAATCGCTATTAACGTTCTCTTTTCGATCAATACGACTGACACGTGCAGGGGATATTGCTGTTAGGGCAAGATCTGCTGGTAGATTCTCACCATCCGGAAGTGAAAATCCAAGACCATCAGGAAACACTTGCACTTTCATGTCCAACGCTTTCCTTTTCGGGAATGGCAAAGTAAAAAGTAACGTAGCACCTGCAGTGAATTTAGAATCCCTGTGTATCCATCTTGAACTTCCATGCGCTGTTAATACTTGAGAAAAGCTTTCCATTCGCTGGCTTGTCACAAATAGTGCCAATGTCTGATTTCTGTCTCTAAGTAGTGTTATCTTATTTACAACTGGACCAAACATCTTTTTAAGTAAAGTTACAGGTGAAAAATCTGGTAGTTCTAGAAGTATAGCGAGGTTTTTGTATTCTCCTCTTTTCACGATTAAAATTCGGATATGTGCCTCTTCAAAACTGTCTATGTCTGGTATTCCTAAGGAATAAATAAACACACGTTAAGTTTATTCTGTAAGAATCAAGATGAACTCCACAATACGTTTTAAACTAACTAGGTGAGTCTTGGTTATTATGGGTCACAATCACTCCATCAGTCTACACTTTCTTTTAAGCAACTGACTTTTGGTCCAGCCCTCAAAGTTGCTTAAAGTAAAAATGACACCAAAATTTTTATTGTCCATTTATAGGTAATTGATAGCGCTGAATTCGAAAATTAACGCTAAATTGTAATAATAACTTTAAATTGTAATATCTTGAAATTGTAATATCTTGAAAACTACACATCAGATATAAATAATTAAAAAAGCATTGTAATAAGCACTACTCAATTGATGAAATTGATTAATAAAAATTTTGGCGTCATTGCCACTTTAAAATAGCAAGTGTTTCAGCCTTCACAGAATAACTGGTACCTCCTAAAAATTTGTTCTGTCTTTTTTGCCTTGCATGTAAGTGACAAGTTTGCAGTGATGCACTGCACAAAGAAAGCTATCTCAACCAAAAAGTCTAACAAAATTTCAGCCCTAGTTGCTTATTGACCAGTTGCTTATTAAAAAAACAGTGTATTGTGTATCAGTGTATACCTAGTCCCTTTATGAAATTGATCATGGTGTGTTTTGAAAGATTTTTATGCAAATTCCTGTTATATCGGCACCAACAGAAAGATCGCAAAGAAAGTAGTAAACGAATTAAACACTCTGTAGTCAAATTATTGGGCCTGAGTCGCATTTGCGATTTGCAGACGTTGGGGACACGTTGTCAGTTTATCTGAGCGCAAGAAACGTCTTTTTCCATAGTATCAACTAAAGCACATAACAATTTGACAGCATGATAGCATATTGTTTCCGAAAGATGAAAAATTCAACGACAAAGCCAGTAAAAATGGTTAATACCAACCCGAGAAGACGATCTCATAATTTCCTTTGGCTGCTTCGATTTGCCCACGGACTTTGACTCTTCTTAAGCGAAAGTTATCAAGTCCAACGTTTCGAAGAAGCACATTTATGCCACCAGAAGGCAAAATGTCCACATCGAATTTTCTTCCGATTGATCGAATTGATATCGCTAGAGTTGAAAATTGCGACCATAAAAAATCTTACAATATGTTCTTCGTATAATATAGCCCTACCAGCAATTTTTATTGTTTAGGATCATTAGATTTGTAGGGTCGACATAGTTGGTTGTCTCATAAATAGCGGAAGATGAAAAAAGCCGTGATAGAAAAACTGTTACCAATTACATGACGACATGACGTAGTTTCTTAAAAGCTCTTATATACAGACTCGAATTTTCAGGTATTTTCCTAAATAGTCTGCGTTGCATTGACACAAAATTTTTACAGCACTGCAATATAGCAGGCCTTTGTCTCATCACTTTGCATTGCCCGATGATGGGAGACGGATCTCTCCCGAAACGTTGCCCTACTAAATACCAAAGGCTAGGCTTGTCGTGATAAGTGGTGACTATAATGTCTAATACGGTGTCAGAAACAGCCTTGATAAGTTCGAATATATCTACTCTATATCAGGCCTTATTAGAAACAATGTTTATTTTTATCATAATGTGCGATGTAGGCCTACGACAAGATCTTTGGTTTAAGATTCAAATGAGGTCGGAGCGTAATAAACAATGGCTGTAATAATAACAACAGCACAATGGCAGCAAATAAACAGGACATGTCACTAACGGAATCGGTACAGATATGTCAGCAACCATATACTTAAATTTGACATGGTACTTATGACTAAATTAGATTATCATGCAGCAATGGTCACAGATGTTCTTAAAGTTTTTTACATAAAGTCAAGCTGGCTGTTAGACAATTTAAATCGATGAATAAAAAGTTCAACAGTATAGGCATTGTTAGAAAAACCTGTTTGGTTGGTCAACGTTTAAGGTCAATATGTTTCTAAATGTTTGGGTACAAGACAAGACAACTTAAAGAGCTTCGAATTTGGTTGTGATAGTCCTCGCAACCTAGAAAGTTGTTTTTTCTCTCAGATAATAATTTGTTTCTTTTCTGCGAAGAGATCAAGGTTTAGTAAGCCTCTAATTGAAAACCTCAACTAATTCCAATATGGATATTTGTATTTACATCCATTTTTAGATGATCTTCGTGACAAAAATCGAAAAGTGCTATTTTTCTAAAAATAAATGACTAAATGAAGGAAAGTTAATACTTTACTAGTAGCATTATTGCAAGTTCTTTCGTTTGATGATGTCAAATAATGGGAGAAGTTAAGGTGGTAACTGTGAATTGGCCTAGGGCTTTATGGGGAAAAAATAATCAAAAATCGCCCACGCCCCCTGAAAATTTTTTCACAGATTTTGTCCTTTCCTGACCCATATCTGTCTGGCCGAAAGGCTTGAGTACGTTATCGTGAATATTTCTTATTGTGGTAAGTAAAGGGTTAATTCATAGTGAGAGTAAACATAGTGATAAAAATACTATTTATCATGAGTGGTGAACACTAGGATAGATTTTTCAACAAGTGGCGTACCCGTTTGCTTACCCGTTTACCAGGTTGGAATCCCATCTATCGCCGTATGCTACTTGTAGAAAAATCTATCTCAGTTATAAAGAATAGAAGATAAATGAAAAATGATTATTTTTACCATGACGTGCTGATCCTGACAACTTCATTTCTCCCGAGGAAGAGCGAGTTACTTTGACACTCATTTGTTTGCGGTCAATATTCCAGGCCCCACGTGCTGTCATTTCGTAGTCACCAAACGGAATCGGTACAGATATGTCAGCAACCATTGCGTTTAATTTTAAGACTACAATAAAGCAAAAACTCTGTTTAGAAAATTGAATAGTTTAAGGAGGTATCGCTGCACAATACATACTAAAGATGTCACAGCTAGTTGCAGAACAGCGAAAGGAAAGATGTATATCACAATTCTTGTGTTGCAGAGTCAGGAAAAGGATAATTGGATAATTAACGGCTAACGGTAATTGACCGGGAAAGTCTGTTAGAATCGGCAGGAAAATCTTTTCCACACCCGACTCGACTCGAAAGGAAAATCTTTTCCACACCCGACACACGTCTGTTTTCCAGTGGGGATAAGTGAGGAAAGTTTTCAGCTATGGGCATTTTGCTTGGAAGAAGTAGAAGTTGAACACTTTTCCGGAATCTAAGGTGTTGGCAAAGAGACGTATGATTAAAGATCCTTCCCGCCTCACCCACTCGAATAAGCGCTGAAATGATCTACGCACTTGGTCCCAGGTCTGCTCTGATATACCTATTCGAGATGCCTGTTTTCAGTGATTTAAAAGTAAATTTTTTGACATTAAAGCTGTGGTTAAACTAGGAGACATGTGACACGCAATATTGCATTCGACGTGTCTTCTAGGGTGGCTAAGCATGCCAGTGACAAGCAAGCAACATCATCAAGTTGCGGAGACAAGTTTTTTCTGTTGTCTCCCAGAAAAATACTGCGTGTCTCTCGCTACAGATTTTGTTAACGCTGCAAAGTTTTCGAGGTTGCTTAACTGGGAGAAATCGATGGAACATGTCATGCGCGACATTGTCCAATCAACGCACCAATAAAGAAAGCTTTCGAAATACCGCATTAAAAGCTTCTAGCCGAAGATATTTCAAAGTCCTACGATGAGTCAAGCTAAGATTAAGATATAAGCAGACGATCTTAAGGCCCGGTTACATTGCTAGATATTCCATCAAATATACACCAGACATACTAGAAATATCCTGTCGATAGCGCACTAAAAATATCCTGTCGATAGCGCAAGATATCTGATACATACCCTTATTACAACTAAAGAAAGAAAATACATACCGAAACAATGGTTTGGAAGCACTCAGCTCGCATAACTCCGAAAAGTAGACTTATGACATGTTTTTCTACTTATTTCTAGTTATTTCTGGTTCCATTTCGACAGCGGAGAGAAGCATGCTAAAATATATTCGACTCAAGGAAAAAATAAAAAAAATTG
Source organism: Chrysaora quinquecirrha (assembly GCA_014526335.1). NCBI lineage: Eukaryota > Metazoa > Cnidaria > Scyphozoa > Semaeostomeae > Pelagiidae > Chrysaora > Chrysaora quinquecirrha. The sequence continues at coordinate 344,908 of JACTAT010000225.1, forward strand.
CATCGTCCTTTCCTGCTCAGATGTGGGCTTGTTGGAGGCATGGCAGTGCCGAAGTGAATGGAAAATCTGATGGACTCGTTAGACTTCTAGATATTCCGTAAGATATTATTTCTCGTTTTAGATGCTCCATATATGGAATATCTAATGGAATATCTAATTGAATATTTAATAGTGTAACCGGGCCTTCAATATAAAAAACTCACCTGGCAAAATCTGCAACTGTCCGTCGGCACTTGTGACAAAAGTAACCTTCCCAAGGCACGTATTGATGTAGAAGACAGTAATGCTGATTGGTAGAATGTCTTTGATTTGATCAGCTGATAACGTAAGACTGTAACTGGGCAAAATATTATTCACAACTTTTGCAAGCGTCAAACAGTGAGCTCTTTGAGGTATAACTCTATAGGCGCAACTTCCAGCAAGAATTTGAACTTTGCAATCATGAATTTCATAAATTTGCTTCAGATCTGGAACTTGAGAACCAAGGAAGACGTTTATGTCTGGAAATGCGACAGATTCCTGAGACCCTGAAAAAACGAAACGGCAAAGTTATTTGAAGTGGTGTATTACTGATTACGTTACCTATAGGCCTTTGACTTTTTTTCACTGAATAAGAGAAAAAAGAATACCTATGCTATGGAATAGCTACGAATGTGGAGGGGGTGGTCAAGCTTCTCAGTCAGTTCTCGACAGACAGCTGAAGTGGGGCTGAAATTAAGCTTGGTCGTGTGAGGTAAGCATCTGGATGGGTGACTTTCCAGATGGATGACTAAACAACTCACTCTGCCGTCTTTCGGACGGGACGTTAAACTAGGGGTCCCATGCCTGAATGAGGTATATATAGTAGGCCTAAATTAGCTTGAAAAGCTAGAAATAACACCCTACTCAAAAAAATTACCAACAACAACTATACCTCTATTAGCAGAAAATAACATGCGTTGTTAAAAAGCTACATTTAATTCAGCTTATTAAGTCCCGCGGCTTTATTTAGGTCCACATCCCCAGGATCATAGTTTTTGCCTCTTTGTGTTGTTTGTGATAAAAGTTAGTGTTTTCAGATAACTTACTGTTGTTCTCTTAGTCCTGAAACGAAGGACGCAGATTGATTTGCACAATTGTTCTATGGTTTGGAGAGGAATCAGGTGTAATTAAATTCGGCTTTATATATGCGCGGCTTGTAGCCTTAGGACCTTATTTCTGCCCCACTGTCCTCGTTTCTAAGCTTGATTCTACAGCAAACGATTTCGGAAAGCAAAAAGAGACAATTCAGGAAAAAATGTCGACTAATCAAGTCTAAGAGTATGAGTATTTTTGAACTTGAAACCTCGCAGCTCATTGTTGAGAACTCTGTCCTTATGCCATACGATAGCTTCTACATAAAATCTGTTTCTACTGTTGCTCAGCTTAATCTAAATCAAAAGTAAGTTATAAAAACCATAGTCAATAGATCCTCACTTCTGTTGACTATGTAAAAACAAACACAGTAAACGTTTAAAATTACCATTTCCAAACGCAAACTTCAAGGCAATGATAAATACCAGGATGAATTGGATTCCATGCATCCAGGCAGCTAAACAGATTCTAGCCTAGAAGGTGAGGTATAATAGATACTCAAAGGCAGATCATTTGAAAATGTTTGAATAAGCCATTCTGTATTTTTGTTTTACGCCGTATTTTTGCCCATAAATATAATTTATGTAGGCCAAGGCAAAAGATAGCTCCACAATCTTGAAAGCTGAGCGGCAAAAAATGAACATAGGCTTATATCTATTACAGAATGCAAGAGCAAAGATAGCTCTCCACCCTTAACAGTTTTATACTTCGTTATAAGGGTATAACGATATTCGGTTGAACATTAAATTGCAACAGTGCATAAGCTAAGACCCAAGGGAGTACACCATTGTATAAGCTTGTAATTCATCGAAACCTCTCAGACGTTGATGGCGATTCTGCAGATAAGTAACATTTCTGAGACAGCCTAAAGGCCCTGCTCAACGAGAAGACATGTCGCGCGTGACATTTTTGCTCGTGACATGTCCCCTCGATGTCTACCAGATTGGCAACCTTGGAAATTTTGTGGCGAGAGGCATGCAAATGTTCCTGGTAGACAACAAAAACATTTCTTGTCTCCGTGACTCGGGGGATGTTGCTGGCCTGTCACTCGGATGTTTAGCTTCCCTGGGAGACACGCCGAATACAATGTCACGCGCGACATGTCTCCTAGTTTAGCCATAGATTTGCCTGCTTCCGTATACAATTATTTTGGGTTAACATTGCCCACCACTCCCGCTCTTTCTTAACAGACGGTCGGGAATGTATACTATATACTTGGTTTGGTGTGATCGACATGAAGTAATGAATCGCTAGACTGATCTCACTATACTATAAGATATATATCTTGTACAGTAGCTATTGCATCTTAGCGTAAAGTAGATTTAAGTATGATCAGCAAATAAATTTTTATCTGCTTGAGTTTATAAATAAGAAAATAGCAATACTAAAAAACAAGCTTTTAAACGCCTCTTGAAACGAGGCTGCGCTAGAAATTGTGATTCTCTTACCCGCTATATCATGTTCTGCTGTTAAAAGCCCCAATTTGGCATCCAATACTAACTTAAAATCTTCATGAAAATCTTTTGTTAATCTTTGTATTTTCTGTTAAACTCCTCAAAAGTCTTGGTTATTCTTAAGTATTATTCAATAAACATTTAGGTTGCAGCTTCCATGGAACCATGAGGCCCAGCTTTTGGGATTACATCATTCCACGCTTCATTAGCTTGACCAGTGACCTTTTATTCAAAGGTATTGATCTGTTGGAACTGGTGCTTCGCTACTGGGTATTAGCCAATTTTATGTTTTAAAACTGCTAGGGGACTTTGTAATACCCTACTACTGCGCTAGACTCTTTAATGCATCTAAAAATGCTGGAGATAATTAGTTGTTAATCGCTTGCAAGTACACGGAAAAAGTATGAAAGTTAATGACGAATAATAGTTACTGTTGATACCAGAAGCTCGTGATAAGACTGTTTGTGTCCTTAGCGTCGGAGAAGGACTATTACACGCAGCTTCTTTCATAAGCAACCGCTTATAAGCAACCAAGATATAGAAGGCCAAAAACTTAAAGCAACGTATAGTACCACAGGAAAAAAACCTAAGCAACATTTAAAATTTAAGACAATTTATTTTACTGCAAGCAATCGAGGATTGATCAACATAGAAGCTATTTCCATTCATTTGTCGTCAAAAACTCGCATATCAACGGAGTGTTACTCATTAGGTGAAGCATTTCATCGAGGGGTTTCCGTTTAACTTTCAATACAAAGTCTCTATTTGGTAACAATGACTATGGTACTTCTTGACTGATGTTATTTACTGTATAGTATTTCTTTGCTGTATACTAGGTGTTCTAGCGTTGTGTTGCATAAAAAGCTATAGAATAACTCCGCAAGTTTTGCTGTTTCTCTTGCCTCTATACTATTCTTAAGGCAAAAATATACAGTTAAAATTAAGCAACTACTAAGCAACTTTTGCTACTAAAAGATGGCCATAAGTGGTCCAAAAAAGCAACTTTTTGAACTTGACCCGAGCGAAGTTGCTTATAAAAAAACTGCGTGTAACAATGACTTTCAGAAGTGCAATCCAAATGTTATAAGTGCTGCTTTGGGCCTGTTTATCCCACCTTCAAGCCATAAGCTGGGTTCTATACTGCCCTTTGTAATTCAAAAGTTGAGTTTATATGAGAAATGATTCTCGAAATAATTAATGAAGTGAGATCTCATTTGGGCGGGAACTGGAAGGTGGGATTGAATCAACATTTAAGGGGCCTGGAACATGCCAATGCTAAGATTAAGTACAATGAAGTACGATTGTGACCTCCAAAATCAGCCTGAAAGTAGAATATGCATTGCTGGACAATGCTATTTCTCCAGCTCTGGACGACTGGTTATGTGCATTAATTTCTGACAAAAAGAGAAGAATGATCTTGCCAAGACTGGACTCGCACTGCAAAGAAATCGCTGAAGCTAAGACAATAGAACAATAAGTCCCCTTAAATTTTTTGCCCCCCCCTAGTTTTATCACCTTAAAAGAGGCCCTGGTCTATTTTCTAGCCATAAAGGTATACTTGGTTGTAAAGAAAAACTCAAAGTCTATGGTAACGTCATGAGCAAACACGCACCACTTCCTGTTCTTTTAACTTTTCCTTTTCTTTACCAGGGTCTCAAGAAGCAGTTGCATTTCCAGACATAAACGTCTTCCTTGGTTCTCAAGTTCCAGATCTGAAGCAAATTTATGAAATACATGATTGCAAAGTTCAGATTCTCGCTGGAAGTTTCATTTTTTAATTCGAACACCAAAAACAACAATGATAATGATTCTCTTACTTCTAATGGTAGAAAAAGTGGACTTTCTCATTTACGGGGACAATTTTGCCGAGGTCGTGTTAAATTTGATATATTTCGATATATATTCTACGTTGCAAAATAATTATCATTAGTTACTTCGTCCCAGAAGTGAATGCAATACGGTTACTTTAGAAGAATAACACGCATCATTTATCTGCTTCAACTTGTTTACTGATAGAAAGTAGACTTTGACATTGTTATACTCATTTCAACTGTCAAATTTTACTTAAGTTCAATGACGATAGAGGATTCTGCAATTACAACCTTGCGCGGTAGCAATATAGCCTTATGTAATATCAACAATGTAATAAATTCTATAGATAAAACATTTTCGAAGAAAGCATCATGGATTAACAATTTATCATGATGGGAAGACAATGTGAAAAGCATTTCGAAAACAGCGTTTGGTTGCCAGTATTACGGTAAAACCCAATTCTAAGTAGTAGCAAAAGTTGAACGGGGCTAAATTTCCTTGCATCAGACACCTCTAGTACGCTTCAATCAAAGCGAACTTACAACTTCTCAGCAACAAGGGGAGACAAACAGTTGCTTTTGTCGACGTTAAGGCAGTATGATGATTAACTTTGAATAACCCAGCTAGTATGATATGACCATAGTTTCAAAGGTTTAATTCAAGTAAATAGATACATTCTGTAGAAATTCAAGATTTTAATTATATAATAAGTAGCTAAGATTGAAAATTATACTGTAAATTTCAGCTTTCACAATCGCATCTTTCACAATCGGCAACGATAATATAAACAACTAATATTGTGCAGTGCAGTTATTGTAATTGCTGGTCGCAGATTTTGCGTCTCACTATTAGTCAAATTATTATCGATTCTAGTCAAAATATTGAGAAATTAAGATAAATTTCTGTGATATGTAAATTAAATTTTTACGGCATACTTTCATCTAGTATGCTGTCCCCCGGTGATCTGGCACATCCTTGTAGGCTTTCGATTTTCACAGTCTGTAGAGCGTCAGCAAGATCATGACTTTCTTCAAAAAAGTCAACAAGGCTGGGCTCAGATAGAACACAGGCAATAAACTGTCTGTATTTGATTCGCCATTTGTCACTGACAAAACCGCTTTCTATTGAAGCACTCGAAGTTGGTCGGGGCATTTTCAGAGATTTAGGCCGAACACTAATACATGTTGGTTCAGCTGGTATTGATTTTGAATTCGGCTCGTTGATATCTGTCAACGAAATCACGTTGCCAGATTCGACATTTTTACTGAAGAGATCTTCTGTTGTTAAGCTTGTCGCAAGCTCTTTATAGCTTGACCCATACAACCTATCATCACTCTGTTTTTCAGACCCAGTGCTCGCTACATCTTGACTGTCTGCAACATAAACAAAGTCATCACTCTTCACGCTTTCTGGTTTGTTTGGAGATGACGTAATACTACGCTGTGCATCAGCTAATGCTTCAGTTAATGAAATGTCTTTTACTGCTATGTTCAAGCCGATTTCCTCATCTGTGTCATCTGATTTAGCATCGTGTATCAAATTCAAATCTTTTACGTCAGTTTTATCTGCAGAATAGATCTCGTCTTCCATTCGTTTAGGGTCCTCTTTTGTCTCAAGTTGAAACATTTTAATTGGTGAACCGACATCACTTTCCTGTTCGTTATTGGATTCCTGCAACACTGCATCACCAATTTGAAGCAAAATTGTCCCGGCGCGTGCCACGGCTTGGTATAGCTCCTGTTCTTTATCGCCAGTATCACGAAATAACGAATACAAGCTTTTCCATAAGTTGATGAAATCACACTGAAATAAAAGACAAAACAGATATCAAACAAGATGGGTGGAGTTCATTAAGTTATTAGATTTTGCAAATTACTCAGGAATCAGTTAAGTGCTCGGAAGCAGCCTTGTTAGGTGAATAGAGGTTTCCGCAAAAGATGGCGGCCGTTTCTGTCAATCCCTTGTTTTCTTAATGTTTTTCGAAGGGAATTCTGGGAATAATTTCTTTAGCTACAAATTCAACGTCTGCAGCTATGTAAAAAAACGTAACTAAGGAAATTATTCCCAGAATTCTTTTCGAAAGTCCTTAATGAAAACAATAGGCAAAAACGGCGGCCATCTTTTGGGGAAGCGTCTATGTTAGTATAATATAAAAGTCACGTTACGTTTTGGTAACAAACATAACTGATATAACAATAAATAGCAAATTTAAAATACCTGCATCATATCTGGAACCTCTTCATCGCGTTCATTATTCTGATCCTTCGTTACTGAAGCAACGAAGTCTTTAACAAGTTTCTTCGCTGACTTCGGAGACTTTGACAGTATGTATTCAGATGTATTCGGGCTCAGTGGTCTTGTTCCAAAATCTATCGGATCAGTGTTTTTTAATGGACGAAAACTTTCGTTAGGCTTCTCTATTTCATTTACTTTCACTTCGCTTGGCATGGTTAAGTATGGTAACGTGACATTATCATCACCATCTTTGCTTGATTCACTCAAATTGACGCTAGCATTTTCATTACACTTGCCCTGTTCTAACGAAGCAGATTCTGTCAATAAAGGGGGAGACAAATTAGGCGTTAGAATGATTTCACCTTCATTCTCAAGCTGTCCTTTAACACCCATATTACTTGGCACGACCACGAGTGTATCTTCATTGGCAAACTCTTCATCACTCAGTTCCGTAGCTTCATTAGCATTTTCAACCACATCAAAAGAGTTCTTTCGACGTTCGGATTCAAAGGGAATGGGAGTATCTTTTAATGGTAAGTGCATGCGATATAGCAGTTTCATTCGCTCGTAAAATTCACCACGACAGATTAGGCCACAAAGTTGCGAAAATTCTTTGAAGTTGATTAGGCCATCTTCGTTTTCATCAATAACCTGGTGACAGAAATTAAAATAAGACTGAAATCTGGAATCTTTCATTCTGATTTAAAAGCAAAACAAGCTATTACAGAGAAGACCTGCTGTAGGGATTGACAAATCACAGCGCTCTGCCATCAGTAAATATATATGATACGCTTTGCAAACGGCAGGGAAGACTGTTCTAGCGCAAAAGATGTAAAGGATGTTGATGGTTTCTGAAGCCTTTTCATGGAACGGTAAATAGAAATAGCTAGGGAGGGTCCAGCCCCGAAGGCGACGTCAGTAAGTACATAGAGCAATTATCCTTTGGCCTGTTACATAACAAAGACTCCATATTACTATGTGAAAATCGTGACCTTACTCGCCCATAATTCATGATACGAAATAAACACACTTTTTTTTAATAAGCAACTTGACTTTTGTACAGCCCTCAAAGTTGCTTAAAACTTTAGACATTTCAGCCCTCAAAGTTGCTTAAAAGTTGCTTAACCTTTTTTACCTAACAACCACCCCTGACTTTGCGGGTCAAAATCGTCAACTGAAATAACATAACACAACATATAACACAACTTTTGGGAGACAGTAAGTGGAAAAACGTTAGCTTAAGAACTTCAACACGCGAAACAAACAATTTCCTAACAACAATAAAGCGTATAAGCTTGGTTGTTTGACTTCTTAGTTGCTTACAGAATTCAATTGAGCCCTCAAGTTGCTCAATGTTAAGGTCAGTTCAGCCCCAGTTGCTTATTAAGTGGTTGCTTATTAAAAGAAAAAATGTAAATAATAACAGGGTTTATACAGGGCAGCCTCTTCAACACGTTAAGTGCTGTTATCAACGAGAGCCCTGAAATTTGAAAATTTGAGCAATTTGAAATCGTCAAAAGAAGCAAAGAAATTCGCTGTTATATGCAGAAATTAAATTTTGAATTGTCTATATGATTAAGAGCTTGCAGATAGGAAACAGTTTGCATACCTTGAAGCATCTAGTTGCAAGTTCAGTGCTAAGATCCCCTTTACCCCATGGTAGCAGCTTTGTGAACAATGCATTGAATCTTTCATTGTCTATCCAGAAATTCTCATGCGGATCTTTCCAGCTTTGTTCGCTTTTCAAATCTTTGTTCTGAATCAGTGATCCACCCCAATATTTACTTTCTAAATGTCCAGCCTGAAGTCAAACAGAAATAAAGTCTTAAAGCTAGAAGATTTTTGCTCTTCGTGCGCTTTTTTCCTTCCCGTAGATTAGCCAAACTACATGTCCAGCAGTATACAAAGCCCTGACCAAACGATAAAACATTGTTGATCAAACATTTTAGATTTTCTTCACAACAAATGTTTGACCACGTCCAGAAACGTTGCTTTTCCAGCATTTTGGAACAACGAAGTTATTGCTAATGCACAAGCACGAAAACGTTGCTAGGTGCTGAAATGTTTAAAGCTGTTTAGTTTGACACTTACAAAAGAACTGTTTAACAAGCAATGTTGGGAAGCATCGCAAAAGTACGCAAAATTTGTGGTGTGATGTGTGATTTTTGCTTGATGCAAGCAAAACCTGTTGGCCTAAAACTGTTTTTGGACGTGGCCAAACGGTCAAACATTTTGCTTGGCAAGCAAATTTGAAATGTGTGACCAACAATGTTTGATCATTTGGCCATGGCCCAAGTCTAACCTTTTGAGTTGCGTCAGCATATAAGCCCGAGCTTATGTAATGGTAGTTTACAGTAGTTTGCACGGTATCGCTTAGTATGTACTGCATGTTACAAGAATCTGTCATTTCATATTGTACTAAACATACTAGTAACTAAGCGGTTAAAAACAAACCTTAAACAAAACAAACAAGTCTTCCAATTCTGTTGACGTCAAACAGGAATCAGGGCCTAAGCTTCGGACTACACTTCGTTTGATGTTATCTTCTAAATACTAGAAATGAAAGTCAATAATATCTATCATATGTGAAGGAAGACTCTTGTCAAAGCCAAGTCAGCTTAAAGCATGTTTGTCCACATCAAATGCAAAAGGCCGATTCTGTGTAGACAGAAAGAGGTCGTTTGCTCACTAGGGGCGTGTTTATATAGATAAAATCATCCCACCTTCCAGCCCGTCAGCTGAGCAGTTAGACGAAATTTTCAAGAGTTTACATGTAGAATTCAATCCCACCTTCCAGCAACTTGTCTCATATTTCCGCTTTTGTTTAATTTTCTCAGACAATAGGTATTATGTCTGGCGCTTGCGCACAATGAGCGATTTCATCCCACCGTCCAGCTTTCATCCCACCTTCCAGCGTTTATATGAGAAAATTTCATCCCACCCAGGTGAGATCCCACTTCTCAACCAGTGAGATCTCACTTGACCGGGATGACACGTTTTCCATATAAAGAGAAGATGAGAATCACAAAGGTTTGTATTGGAAGGTGAGATCTCACCTCTCAGCTACAGGGCTGGAAGATGGGATGATTTTCCCCATATAAACAGGCCCTTGGACTCTTCAAAAAAGTACCCAAGTGTGACATCATCAAAAATCTATTTTTAGAGTTTCGAAATTTGCTCTTCATTTTGCGAAAGAGCGTAAAAAATAATGCTTATACGTGCAAAAAACAGATAAATATGTCAAACATTGGCTGAGCTATGGCCACACAAAGAAATACATTCTAATAGGAAATCACAGTATTTTGCTTCCTAATGTTTTTCGGTTCATAACGTTTCAGCAAATGTTTGATATACGCTCTTTCACAAAATGAAGAGCAAATTTCGAAATTCTAAAAATATATTTTTGTGACGTCGTGACTTGGGTACTCTACGATTGATCTTCGTTATATAATACCAATCCAGCTTCACTTTTCGGCTGCAAGACCATAGAGCCAAGGACGTTTCTACTGAGCTATAGGGCTCGATGAAATCGCCGGGTAGCTTTCAAAGTCAATCAGCCCAAGGCTCTCCTTCCGTTTGACCTTTTCGTGTTTCGGCTATGTTGAGTCTTCTGCAGCACCATACATATGTATACATATTTGTCTTGAATAGCGAACACTAGGATAGATTTTTCCACAAGTGACATACCACAATAAGTGGGACACTTATTTTGGTATGCCATTTGTGGAAAAATCTATCCTTGTGCTCACCGTCTATGACAAATAATAATACCAATGCATCTGGTGGTAACAATTGTTAAACAGCGCCAGTTTAATAGAGACCAACACATAAAAACACATAATACGCCACAGATACCTGCACTACTTTTAACCTTTGTGAATTACGCAGCTTTTCTATGGTTTCTGCTGTAATGAATCCGAATTTCTGATATGATATGAGAATAAGATCAGCTACATCGATGGATGATGACCCCTGGAACGATAAAAAAACTACTTTGCATATTCTATCAAATATATACAAAAGCACAAATGTTTTATCAACATCAGGCCCTGGACCAATGAACTGAAAATTTCACTGAACATTGTCCAAAATTGAAGTTCAGTAAAAGAAATCCAGTTCATTTGGCCATCTTGTTCAGTTCGGTTCAGTTACTGAACATAGTTCAGTGAATGTTTGATGGGAGTCAAAAAGCTTGGGGAACAAATAGTCCAGCAGAATCGTGTAAATCAATGGTGGAATTGTGGGTTTTAAGGTAAAAGCATGAAACTTGGCACACTTATAGAACTTGACATGCTGATTATTTTAAGACTCAGGCCCATTTCAAAATCTCATTCTATGACGTCATGGTGACGTAATCAAAACAATATTTTCTTTTTGGTTTTTGCTATATGAATAAATGCTTGCACCTTTGCATTTTTGAAGTTATAATACATTCTTCACTGAATTAATGCTTATATTTGCATTTCAAAATTCAGATCCATCTCAGAATCACCTTTTATGACGTCAAAATGACGTCATCAACACGATAATTCCTATGTTGTATTTGTTTTTCTATGTAAATGAATACTTGCTCTTTTGAATTTTTGGGGTTCGATGTGTTAAAGTATTCTTGACTAAATTAATGCTCTTAGTCTCGTTTTATCCCTCAGACCCATCTCGAAATCACATCTAATAACCTGAAGATGACGTCATAAAAACAGTTTTTCCTATTTTGTCTTACTATTAACGCTGTATGAATATGCTATATGAATAGATGCTTGCACTTTTGCATTTTCGAACATAATAGATGTACCGAATTATTCTTGATTAAATCAATGCATTTTTTTGCATTTAAACCCTTTTCTTGATACATGATAAAATAAGATAGCAATATCAAACTTTCTTAAACTTCATGATTTTTTTCTAAAAAGCGCTGCTTCTTCGAATGAATGGCTTTCTTATAGAATTTTTTCTTCTTATCTCTTCGAATGAGAGACCCCACGCAGTTGGACAAATGCTGTTTTCATTGTTTTAACGTCGAGAAATTGAAGAATTTGACGAAATAGAATACTTTTCATCAATTGAGAATGATATTATGTAATTGTGATTCATGCAGATATGGTGCGTTGTTTACGTTTACGTGAAGATGATTTTGCTGTATTCTTTGAACCTGCTGTAACTTTGAATCAAATATGAAACGTTTCAAGAAACTAAATATATGATTATATATATATAATGTCGAAGAAGGTGGTAATTGTTGACTTAAAAAATTCTGCAAGATCAGAAAAATCTATAGGCCTAATCATTGACTGGGAAAATGCCTGGTTTGCCAAAATGAAACTACAGAGAAACTGCAATGCCCAGCGACCTTACAGAGAAAAGGATATGATTGTGTTGTAGCATACGAGGCACTTGCCTCAAACATTCTCAAATTCGCAGAACTAGGATGTATGCCAGTTGATTTGAATTTGTCTGCTTTGAATTGTGGCGATGGCATTAAAGAAACATTCAAACAGCGTGAGGCAAAGTTCCACAAAAGCTGCAAGGACAAGTTCAATGACCTGAAATTAGGAAGGGCCTTGAAAAGAAATGAAAAAGGTAATTGCACTGAAGATGACTCTTCCATACTACCTGCCAAAATCATGCGTAGTAGCCTTTCTACGAAAGAAGAAAAGACGCAAGAGAGATGTTTATTTTGCAACAAATCTGAAGGGTCTTTGCATAGAGCCTCTTCATTTCGACTAGACCGTAGAGTTAGAAAGTGTGCACTTATCTTGGAGGATGCACTCCTATTGGGGAAATTGAGTGCCGGAGATATGATTGCCATTGATGCAATGTATCATGCTAAGTGCTTAACTGCTTTATACAACAAAGCAAATCGCAAACGGCTGGGTGATGAATTTGATAACACGGAGAAGCAGTTACATGGAATTGCACTTGCCGAACTGGTTGCTTTTATTGAAGAAACTTACCTTGACTCAGAAAATGAAATTCCACTCTTCAAGTTGGCTGATCTAGTCAAAATGTACTCATCAAGGTTGCAGCAACTCGGGGTAACAATTAACGGACGCGTACATTCAACGGAACTTAAGAACAGGATCTTAGCTAGTATTGATGATTTGTCATCTTACAGAAAAGGTAGAGATGTATTTCTTGTTTTCAATTCTGACATTGGGTCTGCACTAGTGAATGCTTGTGACATAGATTATGATGATGAAGCTGCAATTCTTGCGAAAGCAGCTACCATAGTGCGAAGAGATATGTTGAGTAATAAAAAGCAGGAATTTGATGGCAAATTTGATGAATACTGTCAGCAAGAATATCTACCACAATCACTCAAAACATTGATAGCAATGACTTTAGATGGTGCCAATATAAATAGTCATTCCGCTAACCAATCTTTGGCCCAAGCTGTACTCTCTATATCTCAGCTTATAATGTTCAACAGCACAATCAGACGACGAAAGAATTCAACATCATCCTACCACTCTAAGCAAAGAGAACCACCTCTTCCCATCTACATTGGATGTTTGATCCATGCCAAAACAAGGAAGCGTGGCTTGGTCAATAAGTTCCACGAGCTGGGCTTGTCTGTTTCATATGACAGGGTTCTAAGCCTATCTACAGATATGGGGAATAGTTTGTGTGCTCAGTATGAAAGAGAAAATGTTGTCTGCCCGCCAAATCTACGCCATGGATTGTTTACAACAGCTGCTGTCGATAATATCGACCATAATCCCAGTGCTACAAGTGCAGTTGGTTCATTCCACGGAACTGGAATTTCTCTTTTCCAGCATGTCAAGCAGAATGATACAGGGACTGAGCGATGCACCCCAGTTATTCAAAAGGAGATAGCGGGTAAACAGAAACTTTCAAAATTACCTGATTTCTACTCGGAAGTTCCTCCTGTTCTTTCATTTCAACGAGATCTGAACATTGCCGATATTTCTGCGAAGGTGCCCGAAGCCGACAGCTTACCATCAGCTTCCAATGAAGATCAGAAGTAAGTATTCGCCATACAAATTAGATCAGTTGAACTCAATTTGCAGTGAGCTTATTAGACAGCTTTGGGTCAGATGTCCCCAGGCTAGATTTGCTGTTAAATCTGAAAGATTTTAACTTCTTTTCTTTTCGAAGTTTCCAATTGTCCAACAGTTTTAAGATTCAATGAATGTTAAATTTCATGGGCTTATTTATTTGGGTAAATTTGAAACTGTGAGATACATTTATTCGCAAGCATGCTGTAGGAAGTCCAAGAAAATAAACAGAATTTGCTGATCCCTGCTTGCGCTTCGCTCTTGTGTTGTAAAGCTCCATGATTTGTTCAGTGGTTTTCGAGGGTTTTATATTTTGCGAGATAAAGCTAGTTTATTTAAGAATAATTGCATTCGTTCTATCTGGGATTGATATCTATCCTATCATTGGCATTGACACAATATAAAGAATTTATGGTAGGGTGTCAAACGTGTTTATCTTTCGGTGAAACCTGTGCATTGATTGATTTCATCCCATCTCTTGTGTTCCAGCTGGCTTGATCATGTGAGCAAAGTCATAGATGAGCAGAACGTTACCAAAGAGCAAGATATGACAATATCATGGGCAGCATTTCATGCAAGCAACATCGAATCACAAAAGCTTCATGCAGATTTAAGTGCCCTGCTTCCTTTGTTTCCAGAAGATTCCAAGTCACCGGCAATGATTAGACATGCTCTAGATGTGATAAAACAAGCTGTTTGCTATTTGAATGGTTCGCAGTCTCCAGTAGTTGCGTTTGATCAGCCTCTATATGCCATTGCAAAGCAAATTCAGTGGCAATGGCCAGCTGAGTATGGTGTTGGTAAATTTGTCATAATGATGGGCGGTCTGCACATAGAAATGGCAGTTTTGAAGGTCCTTGGCAACTGGCTTGAGGATTCTGGGTGGACACACGCCCTAACTGAGGCCAAAATCGCTTCCTCTGGTAAAGCAGACTCCTTCATTCATGCTGCACATGTCTCAAGAACACGACACGCCCATCAAGTTACAGCATGCGTTTTGCGTATTTTAATGATGAAAGCATATGAATGCTCAAATGCTGGTTCCGACAATCTCGACTTTCAAGGCTGGTGCGCAGAGAGAGAAAATGCAAGCCCCCAATTCCAGTTTTGGTCGATAGCACTCAAATTGGAACTTATCATGCTCATGCTTGTTCGCTCAATTCGAATCGGGAATTTCGAGTTGTACAAATATTCACTAAGCAGATTGTTGCCATGGTTTTTTGCCCTAAACCACACGCACTATGCACGCTGGGTGTCCGTTCACTTAAACGACATGCTTGCCCTTGAAGAAGCTGATCAAGATATAGCAAAAGAATTCGAGCGTGGTTCTTTTGTCGTGGGGAAGACAAAGCATAGGTTTTCTTCTCTGGCAATGGACCACGCCCACGAGCAAAATAACAAGTGTGTTAAAGGAGACGGTGGAGCTATAGGACTTACCGAAGATTCTTCTCAACTTCTACGATGGATGCTTGCTGGTCCTGAAGTTGCCCGCATTGTTGGCGAGTTCGAAAGTTCTATGTTAACAACTAGCGAAGAGTTTAGTTCAGCTCTGTACCGGCATCATGAACAGACGTTAAGTGTACAGCGGGAGTTTGAGAAGCAAGTTCGTTCTCTGATGAGTGTAATGGAGAACATGGGAAATCCATTTCTGGAAGAAAGTCCAGACTTACTTGTGCTGGATACGCGTGACATAATGGATGAAAAGGTTGTCGATACAGTTAAAAATATTGAAATAGCAGGAGCTCGTCAATACAGCAAGTTTGTGGAAGAGCGTATATTGAAAAAAGAAAAGTCCGTATTTGACCCTATACCAAAGAATAAATTTCCACTCTTTAGCTGTCCCCCTACGAAATCCAGTACAACCACGAAAATGGAGGTCAACACATTAAAGAAAAACTGCCAACTTTTTTCTCAACTTTATGTAGCATGCCAAGTACGAGAAGGAAATCTCGCAGAATTTTTTCAGCATGAGAATAACAATTGCCCTCCTGCACTTTCAAAGAACCAAGAAATGCGCTCAGGTAACAAGGCAGATTTGGTATCTTGTATGGAGAGTGTTGCCCTGCCTAGCACTGAGAAGCCTGTTGTCAATGTGATAATCCTTGATGGCGCAGCCATAATCAATATGCTGAAGCCAATGCATGCGAAAACATTTGAAGAGTATGCGAACGATATTTATTCGCCATTCATCAAAAGGCAACTCAATGATGCATCAAGAGTTGACGTCGTTTGGGATGTTTACATCGCCAATAGTTTAAAAGCATCAACAAGAGGTAAACGCGGGAAAGGAATACGAAGAAGAGTGCAACCGGATTCAAGAATTCCTGGATGCTGGGAAGCTTTCCTTCGCTTGAATGAAAATAAAACGGAGCTTTTTAAGTACCTAGCAGAGCAAACAATCAAAATTGATAGCAATGGTAAGCAAGTTATTAGCACTTACGAGGGACTTGTTTTGTGCAAGTTGCCGCACGAAACAGACGCCCTTTCTCCTTGTACTCAAGAGGAAGCCGATACCCGACTTTTGTTGCATGCTTTTGATGCAGCAAAGCAAGGCTATGATAAAATCATGATACGAACTGTTGATACTGACGTCGTGGTGATTGCAACTGCACTATTTCATCAATTAGGCCTTTCGGAACTGTGGATTGCATTCGGAACCGGAAAGAATTTACGGTATTTGCCTATTCATTCGATTTGCAACAACCTCGGTAAACAAAAATCCAAGAGTCTTTTGATGTTCCATGCCTTGACAGGCTGCGATCAAGTGTCTTTCTTTGCAAGCAAGGGAAAGAAAACAGCTTGGGAAACATGGAAGCAATTCGAAGATGTTACGCAGGCTTTTGAATCTCTGTGTGAGGCACCTGCCGTCGTTGATGTTGATGAAAGCCTAACAATTCTGGAACGGTATGTTGTCCTACTCTATGACCGTGTCAGTACGTGTACCTCTGTAGATGACTGCCGCAAAGAGCTTTTCACAAGAAAAGGAAGATCTATCCAGGCTTTGCCTCCCAGTAGAGCAGCGCTTCTTCAGCACGTGCGGAGAGCTGCGTATCAAGCTGGGCATTGCTGGGGCCAGTCACTCATTGCCAGACCTGCACTTCCATGTCCGAGCAACTGGGGATGGGAGAAATCATCAACTGGAGAGTTTGTACCCTTTTGGACAAGTCTACCAGAAGCATCTTCGACATGCAGAGAGCTAATAAAATGTGGCTGCAATCCAGAAAAAGGCTGCCACGGTCGTTGCAAATGCATCAAAGCCGAGCTACAGTGCACTGCGCTTTGCAAGTGTGGTGGAGACTGTGAAAGATTATGACGTTGTATTCTTTATTAAGTAATGACACTACGTTTCTTTAATCATTATATTCATTGTTCCCATTATATTAACTCCATTGCAAATTTTTGCTAATTTGTTTGAAAAAATTAACGCAAAATGTTTTGTGATGACGTCATTATGATGTCATCATGACATCATAGCAACATTGCCTTATTGTAGTGATAAACATTAATTCATCCATGACCCTAAAAGGAAGATAGCAAAACGTGCTTTAAATGCTTTTAATGGTATGGACTACCAAAAATGAATAAAATATCCATATCGATATGACGTCTTTATGACGTCACTGTGACGTCATAGAATGAGATTTCGAGATGGGCCTGAATTTCAAAATAATCAGGATGTCAAGTTCTATAAGTGTAAAATTAACAAGACATCATAATTGTAGTGATAAACTTTAGTTACCTTAAAATAGCAAAACCACAATGAATAAAATATCCATATCGATATGATGTCATTCACGATCAGCATCAAGTGCTGGACTACTAAAATTGTAAAATCAGGCTGCTAAGTTTCTTATAAGTCAGTTTCTTGGTATAATAAAATAATAATAATAATAATAAATTTATTTTAATTGCCATTACATATTCTTCGAATTCATTATTATTTCTAAAGGCTATACATATTTTCTCGCTCCCTAAAAATCTCCTTAATGAATGTGGGGTTTATTTTTTTGTGTGTTTTGAACATTTCAGCCATTAGAGTTTGTAAATTCTTGGCATAGGTAGTGACTGAATTATCCCTTTCTAATAAACATTCAAACTAGAAACAAAATCCTTATAAGGACATCTTAAGGCCCTTTCATGTATTTTATTAATTTTGGTATTTAAATGCTTGCTATGGGACATCAAAGCCAGTGGACAGTATTTAAACTGGCTCATTACGAAACTGGCTTATTGGTGGCGGGGCAATATTGTATTATAAATCACAAGAGGCAAATTGGTGTGCTACTGCTGAAATCAAGGCATTCGCCAACCTCGTCCACAGGGTGAATAGGCCTCTACGTGAAACTCCACAGTCCATATTCGACCCTGGTATCAGCCTTGTCTATTCGCAATTTGATTGGCTGTTCAAACAATAGAAATTTTAAGTGACGTCAAAGTTTCTGCAAAATTTCACACCAAAATAGGCTGAAAACTATGTAAAAAAAACATCTATAAAAACCAAAAAATTATGCCACATGAGATATTGTATCTTGCCTTACAGTTATCAATAAAACTCTTTGCATTTCCTTTCTAAGAACATCTGCTTTCGGAATCTAAATCTTGTTTTTATGCCTAGGCCAAAATTGCCAGTATTTTAGCAGATTTTGTGGCCGGTACCAGGGCCAAAATCGATTTTACGGTTGAGATTCGAGGAAATTCGATTTTGGCCCTGGGGACCAGGTTGGGCATTCGCAAGATTATAAAGAATAGAAAATGTGCTGCACTCACTGAAGTATCTGACTTGACATGTTTTGTTGCGATCAAAAAGGGGGGAGCATCACGACTTGATACTCTGTCAAGGTAATCACTCAAAATCTGCATCGCTTCACCATCATCAGCACAACGTAGAAGTTTAGCTTTGTTTATTTCCAAACACGTCAACGCGATTTGAAACAAAACCTGAAATTAAAAACGAAAATCAGAGAAAAAATGAATACATTCCATCTCAAAACAAAATCCACATGAATGTTGGCCAGAAACTTCAAATTTGCTTTATAAGAAAAGTTTGACCGTTTGGCCACGTCCAAAAACATTGCTTTCCAACATTTTGGAACAAGGAAGTAGTTGCTAATGCACAAGCACGAAAGCCTAAGAAATGTTGCAAGGTGTTGTGATGTTGCAAGCTGTTGGCGTTTGACAATAACTCAAGAAATGTTTGACAATCGATGTTTGGAAGGCGGCCAAATGATCAAACGTTGCTTGACAAGAAAAAGTTAGCAAAATTTGTGGCATCATGTTTTCGAAAAAGTTGGCCAGGACCTAAAACGAATATTTTGCACACATAATAAAATGGATAATAAAGTTACCTTCGCACCATCATAGAAAAAGCAATCCATTATACTAATGGCACTACCAACTGGCATCACACTGTTATAAAAGAAAAAGTTCTTAATTAAGATAAAAAAGGACCAATAAAAAGTCTACTATACAAGTTTCTTAAGCATAGGATGTCTAAGAAAATTAAGGATCCTGGCCAAGAAACAGACACAATTTCGAGTTAAGGCAGCATAAACTGGAATAGAAAGCCCATTTATAAAATGCCTGACTAAAATGCCTAAATTTCAATTTTCTTTAAAGCCAGGCTCATGTTGACCTAAGATACGATAGAACTAACGACGACTAGTTGTAAATGCTAATTTATGTCGACATGGCAAAAACTAGTTGGAACTTATAGATGATTTCAGTTGCAGGGCGCTCATGTGGACTACGACTGACGGAAATCAGTTGTCAGCTTATTGCAGAAGAATATGCCCAACTTTCTGGAGCAGTGCGTCGACTAGCTGCTGTCAAAAAGTAAACGAAAACGGATAAGGGTTATACTACTTTCCGCAAATTTGCAGGTAGGCCTAAGTCACACCTGTCTCTTCTCCCAAAGTAGATGAATGATGATATTCGGGTTCCAGAGGATTCATTTTTGAGTTTCAGCGAAATGGTGCCAGGGCAAAGCAAAAATCAACTAGTTGCCACATAGCTTATGTCAGTTGCGATAAATTTGATCCAAGAAGTTGCCGATTAGCAGTCAGCAACTAGTTTTGACTTTGCGCAATGACGATACAAGCCTGGCTTAAGAATTAGATGGTATTGATGTTGCTGAAGGCTAGTGAACAAAGGTAGTATACCTTATAAAAATTGTAAGAAACCAGGAAAGAGAAATCAAGCTCAGAACTCCGAGCTTTTCAAGATGAGAATGCAGATCCGCCATATGTTCTTGGGTTAGCTTTTCAAAAACACCTGGAAATAAAAAAAGATATCTTCCATTCAAATAAAAGATCTAATATCGATCAAACTTTTTCATCCAAACCAAAGGCATATTTTCACATACAACTTTACAGAGCAGATCATATAGTGGAAAACTAAACTGATATTACTGAGGTTAAAAATTTTTGAATACGTACATTACAGTACCCTCTATCTAAAAAATACAATAAGGAAAGTTCAAGAGCTCGATTGGAATAGCTAATGGCTTCGAATGGAAGCCTATTCAAATACCATAAATTTTTTATTCAACCATAGCATTTATTGAGTAAATATTTGATCAATTATCTTCCCATTCTAACCTGCAAGCTGATTGGTTTTTAAAACACAATGCTTATTCGGCTTCACTTTCTGATTGGAGCATTTCGATCCGCATCGGGGCAATAAATTCCGCCTTAGTCAGCTTGCTCGGTCTGTTTCTGACGTTTGTACTCTGAGGAGTGTCAGACGAAAAAAAGCTTTCAAAGTAAAGCTTTTAACTTCTCGCCATTGTGAAATTTTGTGTCACTCAAAACTGTTTATTCTTCTGGGTTACCTCCTTTTATTACATAAAATAGAAGCTATATTTCATCAAGCCCATAATAAGGTCTGACAATGATGACATATGCCGTTTTAAAGGGATCTTAGACTAATACTGCACTAGGGAATATGGAAATTAATTTGAAAAATCTTCTTAAGTTCAACACTTTCTATTGGCTGTTGCATATGAACTTGGGAAGGCATCGACAAGTTACTGAATAAACGTAATACCTTGATCAACAAGGGCACCAACAACTTTTGTATTATAATAATCTGGCAGCATTCTTTCACAAATGGCTGTCAACAGCCAAAATGCCTCCTCTTCTGTGCAGTATAATAACAATACAGAAGCCACGATATTCATCGCCTGACAGTAACCTAAAATGAAGCAATGAAAATTAAAGCCGCGGCTCACGTGCGACTTTTCACCTGTTCTGGCGACGCAACACACCTGAAATGTCCTCTTCTGAGAAATCCTGAGGTGGCTACACGTTGCGACAAAAATGCTGCGACAGAAGTTCTGCGACAATCAGCTTGCGTGATAAGAAGAATAAGTCCTACAAAATTTCCAGGAAAAGGCGCGAAAACAATGCAATGTGTTGCGTCGCCAATTCAAATAAGCCGGCTACAGGCTGCGGCAACGTCGCCAATTCAAATTAACTGGCTGCTACATTACTGGCGACAAGCAAAAACATGTCGCGAAAAGTTCAACCAAAGCAATGCTCTGCGACTGAATTTACTAAGGTCGCAGAATATTCTGTTCGTAAATACATCAGTGGCTACACGTACGACAATTTTCCAACATGTTCTGCTGCCATTTCAAGCAGAATATCGCACGTGTAGCCGCGGCTTAAATATGGAATGGAATGTACGGCCGGCATCTAGCCTAAGGTACCGAAACGCAAGCAGTTAGGCTCGTAATCACCAGCACAGATTCTTATTCGGCCTAATAGAAACGATTTCAACAGCCGCCCTATTCTCACACTCTTAATTGAGCTCGTCAGCAAAATGAGTTAGAATCAAACCGGGATCTCTTGCGTGAAAGACACAAATGCTGATCACAAGCCCATCAGAGCTGAGCAAACAGTCCTGAAGTCTTGGATATTACTATGTAAGGTTGGTATCTGGCATAAATTTAGAATATTTACGAAAAATACCCATTTATATAAAGATTTTGAACGGTTACCCAACTTCTCCTTTAGATAGGTGGGATTGCACCAATGTATTCTTTCTAGAGAGTCTATCACAAATCATTGCAATACTAATACCGAAACCTTGATAAAATGTATTGATATTCTGGAACCAAAAACAACAATTGACACCTTGGCACAATTTTAACTGGCTAAATTTACTTCTACAAGTATCCACAGTCTCGCTGTATTTGAATCCCAAACCAATATTCTAACTTCAACCAAAAGCTTTCAAGACTATTGAGCGGCTCAAACAACTAGTTCAGCATTAAGTAATGACTAACATTGAATAAGCAACAGGTATGTTTAACCAATATGAATCTATGCTAGTATTGTAAGATTAGAATCTCTTACCTATGTTTGGGTTTCTCCATGCATATGCAGTAAGCACTCTTCTTAGTGCTGTTATTCCTAACTCAGATTGAAATGCCGGATGACCTGGTAATGACCTGAAAAGTATAACATCAATATATGTATCAATTTATCTGTCAATATCACTTTATTTGTAAAGTCCTAACAGATCTTTTCAAAGAGGTATGGGTCGACGTGACATTTTTCTGGAAAATGGTAGATACATTTAGTAACGGAATCCTCTCCACGTGCAACCGCTTAACGAGAGGTAGTGCAGCAGATTTTACTTCTAATTCATGAAAAATGGAAGACTAAGAGAGTAAAGGCAACTGTGACATTATCTGTAGACTAAGAGAGGAAAGGCATCTGTGACATTATCTGTAGACTAAGAGAGGAAAGGCATCTGTGACATTATCTGTAGACTAAGAGAGGAAAGGCATCTGTGACATTATCTGTAGACTAAGAGAGGAAAGGCATCTGTGACATTATCTGTAGACTAAGAGAGGAAAGGCATCTGTGACATTATCTTTAGTCTAAGAGAGGAAAGGCATCTGTGACATTATCTTTAGTCTAAGAGAGGAAAGGCATCTGTGACAACTTATAAATATCTGTAGAAACTAAATGCAAGTAACTCATAAAAAAAGAAAATACTTGCTATAATGCCCTCTAGAGCAGATACACCTGGACTTGTATCTTTTATTCCACTTTAACCCCTTATTAAACGTGAATTAGAAGCCAAATTTGCTGCACTTTCTTTCCTGAAACGACTGCAACTCTGGTCTTTGAACGTAGAGAAGGTTCCCTTACTCAACATGTCCACCACTTTCCGGAGAAATGTCGCGCCCACTTAGAACTCTTTAAAAAGGTCTTTTTCATGATTCATGATATCAAAAACGCGTATTATATCACAAGCTAACACAGTCATTTGCTGCTATTAAAATTAAACAATGTCATTCACATCCACATCTCCTGCAAATTGCACATATCGTACAGCAGGAACAAGGCAAGCATGTGAACTTGGCACACTTTGTGAAGGCAAAGTTGAATCAAGAGAGCAAAGAAGTAACTGAATTTGCAGTTTCTTAGAAACTTATTTTAATTCAGGAACAACGTTAAAAGCAAACATTACCTGTGTAAATCTCTTTCTATTTCTTCTTGAGTCATCGACATTTTGCCAACACTTTCTTCGACCATCTTTTTATAATATCCAGGATGTACAGCAATCTAATTAATCAATAAAGCAAATCTAACGTTGTGAAAATAACATACTTGATACGGCATGGAATATGCTTTAAAATTTCTGAAGATGAAAGTTGAAAGAACTGGAAATGCAAGACTGGGATGTCTTTTGATGAAGATGAGTGGGAAAGCGAGTCATTTTGCGCAAGCATATAGAAAAGTGCAACTAGCGAGATTGATAATCCAAGAAAGATGCAAGATGACGTCATTTCTGGAAAATGACCACAAACGTTTAAGTAAGTGCGTTAACCATGAACAGCTAAGTAAACTAAAAATTATGGGTATTGAGACAAGTTCCAGTAAAAAGCTGGCTGTGAGAGAGGAAATCAAGGCAAGCCAATGATACAGTGTAAGTCGAAACAGGTTTATTCGCAAGACTATAAGAAAAAAATAAAACATAGGTAGCGTATCTTAGTGTTACAGAAAAGTATCTTAGGGTATTAGGGTAGCAGTTGCACAGGGTAGAGGACTACTGTAAGATGGCTGCAACGGCAAGCAAGTAGGGAGATGGATAATCCCAAGCAAAATGCCAGGTGACAACATTGCTGGAAAAGCACCATAAATGAACAAGCAAGTGCATTAACCTGAATACACAGATAACTAAACTATCAGTTATGGAAAGTAAGCTAAGCTCCAGTAAAAGGAGTAAAAGAGAAGGTACAGGTAAGCTAACATTGCAAGTTGAAACAGGCTTACTCGTAAAATGATTATTAAAATAAACGCTAGGAACGTAGTACAACAGAATATTGGCTTAGTTTAGCTTAGCAGTTGCACAGAAGAGTCCTTTAGCTAAAAGGACTCCTTTAGCTAAAAAACCAAAGCAATATTGTGGGACAAGCAGTGTGTCGGTTAGGCTTTTGTAGTCGTGATAGTAAGACACGTGTTTCTTACGAGTTACTTACGAGTTAGATAGTAACCCACATGTCACAAAAATCATACCTCGTTGATAGCACCAGAAAATAGAATCCATGTTTCACCTCTAAACTTATCTGGTACACCCTTAAGGATGAGTTCATGCATTTTCGATGTCCTATACATACACATTCCCCTGTAATTAAGGAAAATACATTGTGACCGATGAAAAAAAGGACAATGGTCATTGAAGAAAGGATACGGAAATTTCGGAAAAGTACGGAAACAAACAGAACTCTAGCTAATGTAACTCTTTTTCTGCTGAAAAGCAGCTGGGTTTTGACTATTCATACATCTATGTTCTAAGGTGGTGAAGGTATAACAGTGTACTGACTGGTTTTTATGACTGATTACATTGACTGTTTCCAAACTAGCTTAAAAAATATTTGTCATTTTTTTCGACATAAGATGACCATTTCCACATGGATCACCTAAATCTAAAGAAGGGATTTGAGTTAAGGTTAAATAACTCAGTCAGAATCGCTCTCTATTAGTACACAATGTCACCATTGCCAGAAAAAGCGTATAAATCTCCACTCCGCAGGGTATAAATGTCAGAACAGCTCGAAACAATTGACTAAGGCGGAATTTATACCCAGATACAGATTGAAATGCACCAATCAGAAAGTGAAGCCGGATCGGCATTGTCTTCTAGGCCAATCCGTCTGTGGGGTGAAAAATAGAATTAATTGAAGAGTCTGCCAGTGAAGTAAGAAAATTAACTGTTTTTCTCACACAGAACCAGCCTTTTGGCTTTGATATGGATAGATTCCATTTAGGAGTTTTGGAAATTCAGTTATATAGAGTTACTGTATTAACTTTAACCGATACCCAAAGTCATACCTTCCATATTCTGCAAAATGCAAGTTCCATATATGTTCTTTGACTGACTCTTTAGGTGAGATTTCTTTTGCAGCATCAGAATTAAAAACTTTTTTCAACGCAGGCTGAAATGGGATGGTATGCTCCTTTCGAATGGCTAAATCTTCAAGATATTCAGGGATCATTCTACAATAAACAATTCGTTTGTTATTGTCATGCTTCAACAACAACTTGCAAGATTTCAGCATCTAGCAACGTTTCTTAACAACAAGACGTTCATGCTTGCGCATTAGCAAAGGCTTTGTTGTTCCAAAAATGTTGAACAACAATGCTTTTGGACGCGCGGCAACACGGTCAAACATTTGTTGCAAAGCAAACTTAAAATGTTGGAACAACAATGTTTGATCGTTTAGCCAGTGCCTTAAACATAAAAGATTCGGACAGCCAGAAAGCCAGCGAGATTCAGCGGAAATTTGATTGATAAAAAAGGAAGCTGCTACATACTTTACTGGTGGAGTTTTGGCCAAGAAGTCGGAAATTTTCTCCATCAAAAAGCTCCGATTCTTTAGAGATGCAAGCAGTATGTTTGTCTGTGAAGATAAACACGTCCTGTTAAAATTACACAAACAGCAATAAACTAAATCATTTGTTTGATGGGCTATTTGCTTTCAGATAGACCTGAGCGAAAATCTAAACATTCTGTGGAAAGCAACTGGGCTACAGATTGCGATGGAATGCTGCCATTGTTCATTTGTGAATACCAATGATCTGTAGGCCTGGGTTATCAAAGTTGCTGCCAGTTACAATGGGTTGCAGCTGGTTGATTTGTTGGACGATGCATCCTTTCTGCCACTGAAGTCATCGCATGGCTACATGTGGATCCTGCTGGACGTGTGACTTCATCGGAAACACTATCGCCGGACATTTTGTCAGTTGGCTGAGAGTTGAAAATAGATATAGACTTTACTCGCTCGAAATTTACTAATGTATGGCACTTATCTCTGGGCATGTAAAGCCTTACTAACAATGAATACTACGCAATAGATTTATATAGGTACACAAAGGAATTTGATCGCTCAAATAATTTCGTGTATACGTTATAGCGTTGCACGCTTATTTTATAACGAATAACTTTATTAGGAACTACGTGTAGAAGGCTGAAAAATTTAAGAAACGTATTTAACCAAAGACAAAATTGCTAAGGAACATTTCAATTTCGAATATCTTTATCACTGCAAATAATCAAGAATTAGGAAACCGGTTCCATTCATTTGCAGTCAAAACTCACATAAATTGTATTTTAGGCTTATATCAAATGTTTCCTTGAGTCCGTTTCCAGTTTTGCTTACATGCAAGTGTCACCTTATAGTAATTATGGCACTTAAATATGCAGTTTGAATTAAGGAACTATTAAGGAACCTTTGGCACTTCAATTCAAGTAAAAGAAGTCCAAAAACAAGGAAATTTAGGAACTAGACCTAGAGGTTGGTTCATTGTGTGTCGTAGAAATGAATTCACTCCTGGATGTAAAGTTGGCAAATAAACCTTACCTTGGATTTAATAGTAATATGAACAGCATTAGGTAGAAGAGATGTTGAATCCATTTTCTCAACAACCGATATTTCTCTCATTGGAATTATGACGATGCATAAATCTTTAACCTGTTGGATTAAAAAATTGTAATCTACAAATTGTGGTCCATTGTGAAAATGTATTGAACTTACATGTCTGATACTGATTGTAGCTTGAATATCCTGTTGAACAGCTAACTGAACTCTGCGAAATTTGAGCTAGGTGAAGGTGAAGGTGAAATGGTTCTTTAGCGTCAGTCGCTAGAATCTCAGTAGTAGGTTAACTAATCGAGACCTCGACTCTGGCTGTGACGCTACCGTAGCTGGGCTCGAACCCCGCCACTCTGAGCTCCTGACACCCCGAGACAGCTGGATTACAGTATGACGCCATAGTAACTTCAAGAGCGCCGCGAAAATTCTCCATGTCGTAAACTCATAGACTGCAATTGTATACTGAATTATCTTAAAATTGCGAGAAAGAGCGAAAACATCATGGGACATATGCACTACTCAAAAACTATTGACTCAATAATAGTGTTCAAGAAAAATACCAGTGATGAAGATTTTCCAGTCTTATGCAATATATCTGTTCCTTCCCCTACAATTTTTCTCAGTCTTTCTTCACTTTTCGCAATAAATACAGTTCAGGAAGCCATACACACGGTTGAAAAAGCCATCTCTGAATAGACAAGTTTATCATTACAATCTTGCGCTTTCTTATTAAGTCCCCTCTTTTTGTTTTTGCTTTGTTTTTGTTAATTGTTGAAATGTGTTATCTACTCTTCATTTGTTTTAAACCGCAGCTGATTTTGTTACTATTTGCTGTAATTTTGCCATTGTTTTTACCGCTTTGTGCCTGGATCTATAAATTGCTAGTAATATGTAAATCTTTTAACTGATGATGATCACAGGATGATCGAAACATGTTTTCAAAACTAAAAAATTTCGTATTTGTGTCAAAAAATACAGTTAGAGACACATAATAGGCACAAATCGCATCTATACATTGCGGTCCAAGGCAACAATAATGTAGCAGCAAAATACGATCAGAATTAACTGTAATTTTCACTGCCTAAATATTGGCAAGGCAAAACATTAGTAATAATATAACCTAAGGCCCTGACCAAACGACCAAACATTGTTAGGAAAAAATTTGAAGTTGGCTTGTCAAGCTAGATGTTTGACCGTTTGGCCACGTCCAAGAACATTACTCGTCCAACGTAATTTGCATACTCTACCGTAATTTGCATATATCAAGCAAAAATGTTTTTCAACGTTTTTAAAGACATCACGCCACAATTTTGCTTATTTTTGCTGGTTAAGCAATGTTTGATCGTTCCGCCGCCTTTTCAACGTTGCTTGTCAAACATTTCGATGAGATTTCTTTGTGGCCACCGCCGCGTATCTTGAACGAGAAATTAAGACTTTAAGAGATTAAGAGCGCAATTAATTCGTTGTTCAAAAATGTTGGACAAGCAGTGTTTTTGATGTGATCAAACGGTCAAACATTTTTGTAAAGTAAATTTCAAATGTTTGACCAACAATGTTTGATCGTTTTGTCAGGGATGTATAGTCATCTTTTGTTTCTCGTGGCGTGCTGTTCCTTCCTGGTTTGTTTTTACCTCTTCGCGCAAGAATCATTTTTGTACGTAGCAAACCAGATCAGTGGCCATTTTCTTTTTCTCAATTCAACGAGAATATGACGTATTTGATTAAATTTCAAAATAGATTTTCATACCCTGCTCTCGAAGCAAAGATAATTTGGCGACACAAACAATGTTCCCCAAATGTGAGCTTTGGCAAAAGGACTCCATATTGTGCACTCCTGCGTCCCATCTAATTTCTCTTCTTTAGGAAGTCTGAATAAATTTCTATAAAAAAATTAAACTCCTTGTCATAGCAGTTGTCTTGCATAGTAGAAAGCTTGGATTCGAACTGAGGAAATAAAAACTTTTTTCCTTTTTCCCTCAAACTGGACGATGAAGGAAAAATGAGACGAGAAATTAAAGATAGATCTCTTGTGCGGCAAACAAAATAGACCATTTCAGCTAAGGGCCTCGTTTTCGAAAAAATTGAAAATTAGGTAGTAGAGAAATTTTGACTTCAGATTCGAATTCAGCACTTTCTTTTTAGTGTTGAGGCAAAGTTTTATGCTTCTGGTCCTTAAGATATTGATTTTATAGGTGTTTTTATATAAAGGATTATAAAAGATATTGATTTTATATAAAGGATTTGAGCGTGAAAATTGCTGGGGGTGAAATTTGCACCCGCGATTATTTTGCACGGTCAAATCCCTTATAGATTTTCAAACTTTTAATCGCTACGGAATCAACATCGTAAGGACTAGAAGCGTAAAATTTGCCTCAACTAGAAAAAAGGTGCTGAATTCGAATCTGAAGTCGAACCTTCTCTGTGACTTATTATTCAATTTTTTTGAAAACGAGGCCCTTAGTTGAAATGGTCTATACGAAAGAAACAAGACAAAATATTAAAAGCAAGCAAAAAATAAAATGTATTGATGAGAATCAAATCGTGAATCGAGACACGGAAAGTAAAGTAAATATTTTGTAGATTGAGATGAAAAGTTTCTTTGGTAAAAATTTCCCAGTACTGGAGTTACTTCAATTTTTGGCCATTCGAGAGTCTATAACTTCTTATAAGAAAAACACATCTTGGTGTTTGGTTTGAAGCCACATTTCAAGTGGAATGAGCGTCTAGAGGTATTAGCTGAGGCGAGGTATAAGCAGACAAAATCAGCATGATAAAAGGAGGGATTTTAAAGGCTATGGGCCATGCTATTCCTCACAAACAACATTGAATAATGTTGCGAAGAATGGTCGTCAGTTAATAATACGAGCTTGAAGAGAAGAAACTGTCTCTGCAACATAAATAGTAAACAAACTGGAAGCAAATAAAGATAGAAAAACTCTACAGGATCAACTGTCAGATAATGATTAGCAATATTAACTTTTAAATGTTTAGTCGAATTTACGTCATCGAGTTTAAGAATTCCAATACAAGAAAACACAGAAGATCTTGGAGATATAATAAGATATACAGTGAAACCTATATATAACGGATACCTCGGGACAAATATTGCTTTCCTCACCTTGCAATATTTCATGCAATATTTGTACCAATTTTATCTATAATACTAAGAAGACAAGACTCAAAAGACTAGACTCTTCATCTCGACAAGCCTGTTTCTTCAAAGATTTTGTACATATCCTGATGAGTGGGAAACCACGAAACAGGCTTATCGAGATGAAGAGTCAAGTCTTTTGAGTCTTGTCTTCTCAGTATATACAGGGTGGCCCAAAAAAAGGGACCCCCTAACTAAATAATTTATTAATAATTTATTCCTAAGTTGGAATTTCATGAAATTAATACTACATGATATTCAACTCAAGTGAGATATATCGTGTAAATATCATGATGATATGGGTTAGTATCTCTGAATAAATTAACTTCAAAACTTTACAATCCAAAAACGTACTGTAACAAAATATGCAACTTTATACCCTTACGTAATCCTTACGCAACAAAACAGAAAAATCGATAACTCATTCTTTCAGTCAAATGATATTCAAAATGTCCTCAATCCTGCTCAAAACACTTCACTAATATGACTGACCATACATTAACGGTCGTGACAATTTTACTCTGGGATAATGATTCTCCTTCACGCACGATTGCAGTACAGTACGCAAAGGTGGAATAAACAGCTGGTTTTTGGACATCATGAATTCAATGTCCCATTGCGCCGAGATGGAAGCTTTTATCACCAACATATTTCTACACGATATTGCACTTGACTTGAATATTACCTGGTATAAATTTGATAAAATTCCTCCTTGAGAAAATTTATTCAGAAATTTTTTACCTAAGGGGGTCCCTTTTTTTTGGGCCACCCTGTATATACTAAGAAGACAAGACTCAAAAGACTAGACTCTTCATCTCGACAAGCCTATTTCTTCAAAGATTTTGTACATCTCCTTCCTGATGAGTGGGAAACCACGAAACAGGCTTGTCGAGATGAAGAGTCTAGTCTTTTGAGTCTTGTCCTCTCAGTATATATATATATATATATATATATATATATATATATATATATATATATATATATATATATATATATATATATATATATATATATATATATATATATATATATATATATATATATATATATATCGCTCTACTTAAATGTATCGAGCACTTTTTCGGTAAACCGAAATACAGACTTCGTACCAATTTTATCTATCTACCTGTACATTTCACTTTTGGCTCTTGCTTCTAAATCTCGCTTGAGAGTTGAATGGATCTTTTTTACAACTTTTTTTCCACGTTTCATTCTAAATAAAAAAAACAAATAACATTTAAATTTCCAAATTTTCGAATATTCATCAGATTCGCCAAGATTTTCAAGAAAAAAACGACAACTTTTTATTTGTAATACATGTTTCGAACAAACACAACCATCTTCAGTTAAATATTAAAAATTTCCACTATAATACATAAAGTGTGTCATATCAGAAGTCCGCAACTGTTTCATCCCTTTTCACAATAGTTTCAACATTTATTTCCATTTGAGGACTTTCTTGATTATCCCCGGCCTGAACTGTTTCTCCCTACTTGGTATCAGCAGTGATTCATGTTCCTCGGCATCCATTGCACTAGAAAATTCCTCATAACAAACACCGTTCTCTGACTCCCCTTCATTTTCCTAACGACCGTCCTAGAAGCAGCATTTCTGATATTAAATTCAGTTTTCCCCTCTTGTAGTTTAACAGGAACTTCTACCGCATTCCCTTCACATTTCGCCAAATCTGACGTGATTGCTATTCCACGTTTTTTCATATATTCATCTGTGACTTTATCAACAACTAACAATTGAGTTTTCTCAAGATCTTCTTTTATCTTATTCACCACATGGGCATGACTTGTTGCAGCCTCCACATTGACACCATTAACTTCCACTACTCGATCGCCAACACACAGGCCAGCATTATCAGCAGGTCCACCGTAAATAACAGCGGTTATGAACAGGCCTAGAACACCTTGGTCGCTATGAAGGTTAAATCCATAGAAGGCTTGACTGCCTTTGGTAATTGTTATCAGACGAGGTCCACGCATAGAGTTTTCTTCAATTTCAATATTCATCTTTTTCTAATATGTTCTATTTGGCGATCGACCGTGGTCCCTTAACAGACAGATCTCCAACTAGTGTATTAAACGTCGACCCTCACAGCTCTCCGAGATTCCTAAATTCTCTTCTGACAAAAACAGTAATAATATCACTGATTTGCAGAAAGCGGAAAAACAACGCAATTATGATTCACTATTATTAACCGCAATCTATATACGATATATACATTACAGCTATCATCAGGAAATATCAACAAGGAAATATCAACAATATACGTTATTAAGAATTGTGTCTTTTCAAATTGTGTCTGTTTTGAGTGGACACGGCAAAGCCTTTAGAATAACTTTGTGGGCGCTTCAAATACTCTCTTTCACGTGCACGCATGCTGGCCAAATCGTGTCCGCGTTCTTATATTTTTCCTATTGACGTTGGCACAGATTATTTCCTTGTTCTAATCTAAGGCTACTTCTATTGGCTGATATAAAAAGTAGTTGATCGTATAAATGTTGAGATCATTTATGAGATAACAAACTTCAGAGATCGTTTAAGTAACGTTAGACAACGGACCGTTATGCTGTGAGGCTTGAATTGAGCGTATGTTTACGCTTCTGTTAAAAAGAACCACTTAATAAGAAACCTACTCGTAGAGGGCCGAAGAGTTAAAAAAAATATGCTACTTAAGATGAAATCCTAAGGCACTTTTCAGTTTTGAATATTTTTATCACTGCAAAACATCAAGAATTAAGAAGCCGGTTCTATACGTTTGCCGTCAAAACTCACCTAAATTGTTTGTTACGCATGTATCAGATGTTTTATTGAGTAGATTTC
>JACTAT010000225.1:377912-410312 GCA_014526335.1 Chrysaora quinquecirrha
TTGTGGACTGATAGATTGTTATTTGCACAAATTTTGACTTCTTGTAATCTTTTTTCTAGTAGCAACAGGGTCATTGTTTACGTTGTGCCATTTTCTTTCATTTTCGTCTCTTTTCCTTCCTTGGGTATTTCCCTTCAACTGGAGAACAGAGCGCTGAATTCTCAATTTATTGTCATTGTATCCGAAATCTCTAATGTTAGGGTTATCACACCTACGACCAAGCCCTCTTTGACGTCCAAAATATTCCTCAACAGGATCCTGGCATAATTTGTTTGATAAGACAAACTCTGCACCATTCTGAAGTAAAAACTTCACCACACCAATTAAAGAAAAAACGCTTATTTTGAGCCCCTCATGTGTTTGCCAAGAAATGAACATTTTTGCACGGGCATTTACATCAAATGCACCTTCTCTACGTGAAACACTTTCCTTCCATGCTTCAAAGTAAGCAAGGAACTCATGTTCTAACCATTCAAATCTATCATCAGCTATTTCATTGTATGGACATAGATTTTTATTTCTTTGATAATGGCCTTCCTTTGTGCTCCTAACATTGAAACAGTCAAAAAAATTATTCATTAGTTCACAATATTTTGCTGTTGCAACTGCATTTTCTCCTGCAAACTCCTTTAGCACTGTTGCCATGGTTTTGCTCAAAACTTGAGCAGCTAGGCTTACACGCATGACTGAATACGAATTCAGCTGAATATGATCAGCTGATAATTTTGGCAACAGATGAAGGCCATTTTGCTGGTCCTGATAGTATGCACTAGTGATATGGGTCCACAGCAGATCATTTCCGTTGTTCCACATGGAACGACTGTGACAACCGGATCCTGAATTGAACAAACAGTTTCTGCTTGTCTTCAGCAAATGGGGTGCATCACTAAAGAAAAATAAACACCGACTTGGAGCAAAGATATTTTCAACTTTGTACACAACATCTTTATCATTCTCAGAATTCATTTCTTCGTGCATCTTAAAGAAACGTCTGTTTGCTGATGCACCATCAGCTGTAGCAGCAACTACAGCAAGTCCACAAGACATCTCTAAAATTGAGACTGCCCTCCAAAAGATTGGGAACAATTGATAAGATGTAACTGCTCCTGTTGCAAAATAACCAATCACAAACTGCAATTTTGAGCAAATTCCTTTCACCATGAAGACAAGTGCATGAGTGGCTATATTGTTTTGACTCTCAAGTGTTGCATAGTTTGTATCAAGATCTCCTAAATCAATATAGCCAATCAGTTCACCAGAATGTTTGTCCCATACCAGTCCACTTTGAATTTTCATTTCATCAAACAAAATGGCAACATATTTTTCGACTGGTTGATAATTTTCACCACATCTTTCAAAGTTTCGATAACAGCTGGATTAAAACCAGTTTTAGGTTTAATTGCATTACTATAATCACGTAACTGGCGCCTGCTAGGTAATTCAATTGTACCTGTTCCATTAAAAGTACCCTGAGTTCATCATATGCACTGGAAGATTTAGAGGCAATTGAAAGACACCATCTGATAATCATAGGATGGTATCTTCTGCCTTCGAGCACCTTGTTGCATTCTTTTGTTGCTGCTGCCAAAATAATCTCATGAATGGACTCATTTCACCATGATGTCTGGATATTGTCTCCAGGACATCATGACTCAGGTCAGATGTCACTTCAATGCTGTTTTGTCAATTTCTGACTGCAGTGCATCAATTTTTGATTCTAATTGCCTGCACTTTAAACGATTGGCCTGCAGAGTCAGTTTTACCTGTTTTGCCGAAGTGAAGCTGACAGGGGCTTTTGGTTTTGCAGGAACATTGTCTCTTGTATTACGCCTTCTCTCTTGTTTATTGTGGCACACAACTCTTTCTTCGCATTTGTAACAAATATCTCCCTCAATCAGAATTTGGCATTCTTCTGAACGGTAAAAATCTTTGGCAGAAAATGGTTTATCTTCGCTATCAACTTCAATTGGGATGGCATGTCTTATCGACTTTCCTGAAAAACAAACAGCACTGTGTCCTTCACAGATTCTCAGTTTTTTAATTTCTTGAAGAAGGTCAGAAACTGTCACAAGCCTAACTGTTCTTTTAAAGTCTTTATAAAGCACATGATCATCAGGTATGAACCATTTAAAGACAGATACACGCATTTTTTTTTATAAGGAAGTGCTTTATAAGGAAGGTAGTACTCGGGTAGACAAAAACTTAAGGAATTCCAGTACTGGATCGGAGACTATTAAGGAATCTGACTTTATTAAAAATGATGAAGGGTTATGAAGCTGATCATTTACGTGTATAAAACGAGCAAGCAACACTCTTATTGTCAATGGTTTAGTTAGTATTCATTTCTATTTGTCTTCTGACACCTTCATGCCCTTATATTCCCTTGTCCCTAGGTTTATTTTTAAGAAACAGGTATAAAAGTTAAGGAATTGCTAAGGAATTTTCAGTGCTCAAATTTGGCTGTCAGTTAAGGAATTTTCAGTACTGGGCCTGAGCCGAACTTCCTTATAAAAAAAAATGCGTGTATTGTGTAAGATAGGCTTTCATCAATAGTTATGCAAAACTTGGGTAGAATATATGGGACCTGGTATTTCTCAATTTTCAATGTATCCCCATCAACAGAAAGGCTCCAGTCTTTAAGCAAAAGTTTCTTTACTCTTGATGTTAAATCTTTGAAGTCCTTGTAGAAGAAAGCAGATGCACATCTGAGTTCACCTTCATTTACAATATTTCTTGGTCTTCTTGGTGTTGAATTACTCTTTTCAAGATATGAATCAGACGGCTTTTTTGGAAGCTCCTCTGTTGGCAAAGCACCATATGATAGGAGTTTCTTTGTGAGTTTTGGTCCTTTATCTGAAATGTTTTGTAGAATTCAGTAAATGGTTATATAAGAGAGAATAGGCATATGGAAGAATAAATATAAAGCTGCATGTATAAAAATATAAACAAGTATTCACTTGCATTCACTGTGTAGGTATCCAAGTTTCCAGCTATTACCTTTCATACATTAATCACCACTATATTTATCACAGCAAATTATATTTAATTCACCAGGTACTAAACCTTACCAGACCTGGCCTCAGCCTGTTGTAGTCTAATTATTTCAATTGTATCTATTTTATTGTATCTGTTGTATCTATTTTACTTACGTATGGTCACATCTTCAGGCTTGAAATGCTTTTCACAAATGTGTAACGTATCGTTCAATAACTGGCGCTTAAAGTTATCATCCTGTACTCTGTATTTAGTAATAATATTTAAAACGTCTCTCCTCCACTTGTTGGATTTTTCATCACCACCGCTTGGGACTTTGAATAGGCCAATTTTTCCATCGGGGTTGTTCTTTCCTTTTCGCCGACTTACTCCGCAAAAATTGAAACAGCAATTATCACCAGGCATAGGCACGGTCACGCTTCGATTATCTTAAAAACTCTGAACAAAAGGATGAAACAATAGACATATAGACAACTGCGCGAAGACGCCAGACCAGTGTATTTCTATTGACTATGTTGTGATAAAGCTGAGACTTTTTCTTTGCCTAAACGAGGTCCCTCAAAACGAGGCTCAGTGGTTAGGGAAACTTCAACGTCATCCCCAGGGTGAATAGGCCTCTACGTGAAACTCCGCTGTCCATATTCGACCCTGGTATCTGCCTTGTCTATTCGCAATTTGATTGGCTGTTCAAACAATAGAAATTTTAAGTGACGTCACAGTTTCTTCAAAATTTCACACCAAAATAGGCCGAAAACTATGTAAAAAACTTTTATAAAAACTAAAATATGATGCTACATGAGATGTTGTATCCTACCTTACAGTTATCAATGAAATTCTTTGCATTTCCTTTCTAAGAACATCTGCTTTCGTA
The DNA here is from genome assembly GCA_014526335.1 of Chrysaora quinquecirrha. Classification (NCBI taxonomy): domain Eukaryota; kingdom Metazoa; phylum Cnidaria; class Scyphozoa; order Semaeostomeae; family Pelagiidae; genus Chrysaora; species Chrysaora quinquecirrha. The sequence goes on from JACTAT010000225.1 coordinate 381,778, forward strand.
ATCTACATCTTGTTTTATGCCTAGGCCAAAATTGCCAGTATTTTGGCAGATTTTGTGGCCGGCACCCGGGCCAAAATCGATTTGACGGTTGAGATTCGAGGAAATTCGATTTGGGGCCTGGGGACGAGGTTGGGGGAACTTCTTTTTGTGTACTGCTAGTCTTGCAGAACAGAAAAAACGAACTTGGCGACTTTAATGAGTTTGTAATCGGATATTTTTAAATCAGGCCCTTTTATGCCCAAACGGGATTGGTCTTTCAAGATTTTGCCAAAATTTTGAGTCGAGCTCCCGCGGAGATGTTGAGTCTGTGAAGGAGCTGAAATTTTGGATTCACAAATAAGTCTGGGGCTAGGGAGATGGCCACATAAATGCAGAGTTTATTGATGATTTGGTTTTTATGAATTTTAAATCTTTTTTAGCAATTGGCACCCTCGATGGGACAATCGAAGCTCTTGTTGAGATTCTATTTGCTGTTTTACTTGGTGATGCTGATAATTTCAGAAAGATTGCCGAAATCATTATATCCTTACTTCTTAAGCCGGTATGTATTGGATGAAGGGATTAATTTGATGTCAATATCCGTATCCCCTCTTACAAGCGCCCATCCACATTTTGCAATGTTGGAGTTGAGTATTAAGGCTGACCATACTTGCTGGCTTTAAAATGTGTTTTTATGCTTTTCTACTTACAGTAAAGAGTACCTTAGTGGTGACGTCACAAAAATCTATTTTTAGAATTTCGAAGTTTGCTCTTCATTTTGTGAAAGAGCGTCAAAAATGATGCGTAAACGTGCAAAATCAGTCAAATATATCAATCATTGGCTGAGATTTGGCCAACCAAAGAAATACATTTCAATAGGAAATCGCTGTATTTTGCACCTTGTTCAATTCAAGCTTTATGAACCGAAGCAAAAGTACAGCGTTTTCCTATTGAGATGTATTTCTTTGGATGGCCATATCTAGGACAATGTTTGATATATCTGACTTATTTTGCACGTTTACGCATTATTTTTGACGCTCTTTCACAAAATGAAGAACAAATGTCGATATTCTAAAAATAGATTTTTTGGTGACGTCACACTTTTAGGTTTTCTATTGTGATTCCTTTTCCTCCGCTAGGACCAATCTGTGAGCTTCGCAGCAAAACGAGGAATCTCCCAAGCCTTACAAATGCGAAAGAAAGTAACTGTCGTACCGGAGCCGAGTCAAGCACCGATTGAAAGCCCAGCAGTTGAGGAGATTCCCCTTGTTGTAGAGCAAGAGAACAGCCAGAGCGAAGCTATACAACAGGATTCACCTGCGGTAATTTACAGTTTTCTGTAACATATTTTGCCCCCGGTTGATCTCAAACTTATCTGTATATTTCAATGTAAGTTTACAATTTGCACGGGTGGATCTTTGTATTTCGCTGTGATTACAGAGATTGGCCAAGTTGTTTACCACAAATGTCTCTCTACCCAGGTCCATAAAATAGGCACCTAATCGATTGTTATAAGCACTATGTACGGCTGTTGCCTGGAATAAGCTATATATGTACATCCACACGAGGGGTAAGGTCTAGGGTTCATTCAATAGTCGTAGACTAGTAAAAACTATTGTACGGGAACTGTACTTTTTTAAATTTTCTTTTTGTATGGTGGGTTCCTTCACGATTTATCTTTTTTCAGCCTGATGACATTGAGATATTGCCAGACTCCTATGCGGAGGCAGATACGGAGGAGCTTGAGCCACAGCAAAATGGATTGCAAGTTTATCTTGGAGGTAAGGTGGTTTTCGCCATGCTCCTAAAATGCTCCTAAATTCTTGGGACGTGTCTTTATGTCTATGAATGTTTGCTACACTATGATGCAGCACTAATACTCTCATTATTTTCCTCTCCCTACAGCTGCAGGGGGAAAGATTCTTATACCGAGGATGTGTGGCCCCAATGAAAGGTTTCCCTTAACCGAGGGACGTCGAAACAACTAAAGACCCATTTCCACTTCGTTCGCTTTTGCTGCTCGCTAGCGAATTTGCTGTTCGCCGCTCGCTCGCGAACAGAACACAGCCTTCGTGATCAATTTTAGGCGATAATGAAGGTAAAACTTTTGTGAAAGCTTTAGCTTGACTTGCAGCAGAAATCGAAATCGCTTCGCATTCGTCATTTTTTTATGGCTAGCGAACAGCGAACAGCGATCACGCAACAAGCCAGACTACAAGGCAGGTGAAGCTAAGGTGACGTCTCTTGAGTATCATTATAGAGTTTGGGAGATTGTTCTTTTCCGGTAGTACCCTTTAAAAGGCATAAATGAATGATTATAAGATGCTCTAAAGAACAACGCAAAACTCAGAATATGATGCAGGCAGCTAAATCGTTTATTCAAACTTTGCCAATACCTTCAGGCTGTGATGATAGATAATAATCTTTATCTCTTAGGAGATGATGCAGTAATCGAACTTGCGATTGCTTTGAGTCTACAAGATCAAGAGAATGATAATGACGATGAAGACGAGGAAGACGACGATGGTGATGATGCCGATTTTGAAGATGATACAGATGGCCCATTGCCAGATGAATTGGATGATTCGATATTGCAAGAAGAATCGCAGTTGATGAGTAAGAGAACTTTTTACTTTACTTTTATTTTTATCGGTTCTTCGTCAGTTCTCAGGATTATAGCCGAGGGGTGTTTCACTTCTAAAGTTGGCGTACGAGACACTTTTCATGTCTCTTACAAAAAGCATAAAAGTAATTTATCCTAAAAATCTTTTGAATCGTATACATCCTTTCAAATTTCTTACAAATCTCGTGTTTTTGCTACTACACAAGGACACAAGTCGCCTGGGCCTGAGCAGGACTATGCTAGACAACTACTGAAGGAAAACTGCGTGCGTTATTTAAATATGTAAAGATATGGTCATAAACTATCTGCTACAGGGGGGGGGAGGGGCGGAGGAAAAATCAGATTTCTTCAAAAATTTTTGTGGCCCATCAAAATTATCCAACATATTTCCATCAGTAAAAGCTGGAAAATTTTCATGACCCATCCATTTCTTGGTATGAATTTGAAATTCATTATAAAGTTGAACTAAAGTGATAAAGTGCCCATAATCTGTCATTGTTATAGTAATCAGGCCTACGAAAGAATTTTTTTCAAGTTAAGTTTCGAAATATCTTGAAAAATTGAACGAATCCCCTATATAAATCTTTGTAAATCTCAGTAAATCCAAGAAATCTGACCATAAAAGGCAAAGAGATTTGTAGATCTCTTGAATCTCGTACGCCATTTTTAGAAGTGATAAATCCATCGATTTCGGCGATATTTTCTGAAAGGAAAGAAAAGGCCACGTGAACATATTTGGTTAGGACGTGTCGCCAAAATTTCCAAAAAATTTTTTTCCGTACCAAGAGCTATGTTCGAATTCTTCATCAGATATGGCTCAAAATGCTGCAACCAAAAACCGGTTCTGTGAGCCAGTGACTTCGTTTTTCACTTGCACTGTATCCTGTGAACTGATTGGCGTTCAGAACACAATAAGAACCAATCAACCTCAATCCACTACTGGGTACCTGTTCTGTCATAGTCATTGTTTTCATTCTGTTCTCGACGTTTCATACTCTGAGGAGTGTCGAAAGAACTCTTGAAATGTTGTACTTACTAGGGGAGCATTTTCCCACCCTGCCCCCTCTCTCCTATTGCTTGAACAATATCCTTTTGTCCCTTCCCTTAAAACAACTGTAGTACGCCTAACGCATAGTGAAAGTCCCTTAAAAGAGGCTTTACCTTAGCATAAGTATCTTCAGAGTAGAGATTTTGCGAGTTGAATTTTCCGCGAATTTCTGCTGGTCCCATTCGTCAAATTTACTACAAGCAGAAGCAATTTTTCCAAAAAAGCTCAGTCGCGAAAATAACTACCAGTGAAATAGATGAAATCTTGATTCGCGAAAATTTATACACTGTACCAGTATGAATGTCTGTCCTTAAGTAATAAGAACATTCCTTTTCCGTAGGAGATTCAATTTCTATGGCAACGGAGGAAGCGAACTTATTCAAAGAAGACCATGATTCACCTCGTGAAAAGTCTAAAGATTCTGATTGCAAAGATGAAGAAAAGTCTTCAATTGCCAAACAAAATCAAACCGTAATTGAGATCACAGATTCTGCCCTTCAAGCCTGTTGGCAAAAGTTATTCACTATCTTCGTCGATCATTTGCCCGATCTGCAAAACGTTAGTGGCATGCAAGCTATACCATACTTGCAGGTAAGAAATAGGCCCTATTTGAATTAACCCTCTTGCTTCCTAATTCTTGATTGTTTGCGACGATAAGAATATTCAAAAATGAAAAGAAAAGCTATAGTTTAAATTCTGAATTAATTGAATTGAATTTCAGGTATTGTTGATGTTCTGTTCCAATCTGAGCGATTCTGATGAAGATCGAAAAAATCTTGAAAAAGTCGTTTTTGGTTGTCTGAAGCAGTTAGATCAAACTGAGAATGTAAGTTAATTGTTAGCTATAAAAACCTTTCCCGTAGTGTATGTCATTAGCCTTGAAATAGTATACGCGCAGTTTTCTTTATAAGCAACTTCTCTCGGCCCTAGTTAAAAAAGTTGCTTATTTTGGGACCTCCTATGGCCACCTTTTAGTAGCAAACGTTGCTTAGTAGTTGCTTAATTTTAACTGTATCTTTTTGCCCTAAGACTGGTATAGAGGCTAGGAAAACAGCAAAATCTAACGTTGCACATAAATGACTGGGATCATTTCTCCCTGCTGATATTGTTACCTTTAGAGACTATGTATTGAAAGTTAAATGGAAACCCCTCAATGAAATGCCTCACCTAACGAGAAACACTCCGTGGATATGCGAGTTTGGGCGACAAATGAATGGAAATGGCTTCTATGTTGACCAATCCTCGATAGCTTGCAGTGATATAATTTATCATAAATTTAAAAAGTTGCTTAGGTTTTTTTCCTGTGGTACTATACGTTGCTTAAATTTTTAAGCCTTCTACATCTTGGTTGCTTATAAGCGGTTGCTTATAAAAAAAACTGCGTGTATATATATCTATGTCAGAAACAGTCTGAAACAATCGAGGAGCTTCGGACGTTTAGGCTCTGAGAATTGTCCGACGAAATAGGCTTTTAAGTATGTCCAAAGATTTGGAAGTCTCAATAAAGACAAATTTATGTTTTGTTCAAAAGCGTGCGTCCAGTTGAAAGTAATTTAACCCCAAGTGAACTTCTGATCCGCGGGGGGGGGTACTTAGTATAATTTGGGTACGGGTATGTGCCGCCCATATGGGTGGGTTTTTGGCTCTGAAATTCTGTAAACATGGGTCAAATTCTCTAAATAAGGCCCTGTTTACACGAACCCGGGTTGACTGCAACCCGCCTCAGAGGGTCAGCCCTTCTCCAGTCAAACCTCTTCAAGCGTTTACATGAACATAGCAGTCAACCTGGGTCAACCCGCCTAGGCGGGTAACCCTTCTCGAGGGTAGAGTTGACCCTTGTAAACGGGTTACCTTTTTGTAAACTTTTTCCATGTGAAGGCGGTTCGACTCAACCCGGGGTCATTTTTCCGCGCCAAAAATTCACCGCATGCGTTATTCTGTTTTTTTATATCAACAATATGGCGACAACGAAGCCAAGCGACAGAAAAATTGGTGGCAGTGGACAAGTAAGATGGTGGAACACTTTGTGAAGTGTCTGAAAGATTATAAAGTCCAAATGGACTATAAAAATGTTGATTTACACATCCAATTTGGCGCCTGGCTTTCAGACCCCAACGCATGCAAAGAACAGAAAGCTGACCCGGGCTGAGTCTGCCAGCTGCGGAAGAAGCCACCCCGGGTTCATGTAAACACTCACAAATATTTTTATAAAGCAACGAGCTGCCCCGGGTTGAGAGCCAACCCTGGTTCGTGTAAACGGGCTAAAGTGGGTGGCAAATTGAAGAAAAGTTGAACTTTAATTCGGTCAAGAACGTCAAAGCGCAAAATCGCGCCAAAGATGTTCTTAGTACAATATCAAGCAATAATAAGGCCCAGAAAGTGTTATTATTCTCATATTCCGCGTATTTTTACTCATAGAATAGGGTCTGTTTCTGCAAAGGTTTACATTATAAGTGGATGGGTTTTCCAAATCTGGGCGGCACATCCCCGTCCATTCATAAGTCATGTGCCCCTCCCCGGGTTTCTGATTGCCACAATCCTGCTGTTCGCCACAAAAAACTCAAGAAAACTGCACTTCTTTTAACTTTCTTTTCTTTTAACCCCATCAATTCCTTTCTATTCAAATCTAGAAAAAATTCAACTTTTTGTATTGCTCTCTCGTTTCTGTAGAGTTTCAAAAGCATATCAGAGAGAAGTCCAGAAAAGGAGGTTCACCTTATCATAATACGATTCTTCAGCGTTCTCATGTCTCAAACAAAATCTTCGAGGGAAACCAAGCAATCTGAAGAGGTATCTAAATTCTGAAATGTTACTTTTATTCTCCTTCACGATAAAAGCTTGTTCTCATTTGTCATATTTTGTTGCAGACAGTTTACGATATTTCTTCGGCGACTTAAAAGGTGCTGTGGCGTCATGGCCTAGTCTAGCTGATTCGTAATTTTAGAAACTCGGTGAAGTTCGAGCCTAGACTTGCTTCCCAAGTCCCTAACTTTCGCTCACATTGAATTGAATTGATGTTGTTGTTGTTCGCTTTAGTTTGAGCGTCCAGCAATTCAATTCAATAGCGATAACAACGACTCATGTAGTAAGTCTAGTCCGAGCCTTCGAGGGTTCGAGCCCAAGCTACGGTAGCGTCGCAGCCATGGCCAAGGACTCGATTAGTTAACCTACTACTGAGATCCTAGCACCGTTTCACTTCGCTGTTGCAGAGGCACTTCTTAATCATCGCAAACTTTCGCAGGCTTCCAGCGAATGTCTGTGAAAAGTAAAAATTCGGATTTTGTAGTCTGCGAAGAGTTCTTTGGTTTTTAAACCTCTCTGTTATTTTATATGATTTTAGGCCCATTTTAAAAGTTTTGGGATAATTGGAGCCCGTTTTACAGTGTCTTTGAAGAAAAACCCATCTGTAATGGCGGTCGCCATTAGGCTTGTTCAGGTGCTCTCGACTATTTTCTCGACAATGTCTCTCTCTAAAAAGACAAAGAGATTTATAAATCCCATAAGTCTTGCACCCCATTTTAGACGTCATTCCTCCCTCTCGATTATTTACTGGACAAAAATTCTAAGGCGTGTTCTTCTAAACCAATTCTTTTTCGGTAGCCTTCTTTTTTCGGAATGTGTGTTTTCGAAGCCATTCTTCTGAAAACGGCAGGTTTTGGAGCTCTCCAAAACCTTCTGTCATCAAAAGCAGAAGGTTTCGAGACTTTCGAGAGATTCACGGTTTGAAGTTCGAAAGAGACTTCCATTTTACCAGTTGCCAGGAGACATTCCACGAATGGGTCTGGGGACGAGGCAAGCAAGAATTTTGGCGCGAAAGTTTTCAGATTTCCAGAATTCCTGTTTTTGAAAATCATGGATTCTGTTTTTGGAAGCTTTCTGTTTTCGAAATTCGGAAGGTTTTGGAGGTTCAGAAGAACAGCAGAGTGAAATGCCCCTCGTGTTATCCCGTGAATCTTGTCGTCGTTTAGACCCTGTTTACTCGAGAAAAAGATGCGGACCCAAAAGATCCGTGGCTTTTGGATACGATATGGCTACGATTGCATAGGGTTTAGTTGAGTTTGCATTGGAACGAATCAAATTATTGAGCGTGCGCAGTGGTTCAACACCCCGGGTAATAGATGTACAGTACAGTGGAGGGTGTGCAGACAGTGGAGGGATATCATCATTACAGTGGAGGGATGTCATCAGTACAGTGGAGGGATATCATCAGTACATCATCAGTACAGTACAGTCAGTACTGAAAACCCTCCACCGTACTGATGATATCCCACCACTGTACTGATGATATCTCTCCACTGTACTGAATGTCCTCCACTGTACTGCACACCCTCCACTGTACTGCACATACATTACCCGGGCTGGTTCAAGTTAAATAATTTCTTATTGTTTTGTGGTTGTTTTTGTTTATTTAGCCTCCGTTCAGTGCCGCGCCTTGCCTGGACCCGCTCTAAGTGTTTACACGACATCGCTACGGGAACGGATCTAAATGGATCCGCTTCTCTAGCGGACCCAAAAAGATACGACACCGTTTCCAACAAGGGACGGTTCCATGCGTACCAGTGTAAGTGAAACGCCCATCGTAACCTTTTTGGGAACGGATCCAGTGGGCTCCGTTCCCGTGTTAACGGGCTCTTAATCCCTCTTTATCTTTCCCCATCATATTTTCACCGCCTTATTTATGGCCCCGTATTTTCTTGTTGTCGGTATTCAATTTCGATTATCCTCTTTCATTTGTACTATACCAGGATGATTCATCTGTGCAGAATGAAGTATTGTTGAAATCAAACCCTCAGTCTGCCACTCCAGATATGTCTCCATTCTTCCTGAAGCAATATGTGAAGGTATCGTTACATTTGATATTTTCATCTATATCAAACTTTTATCGACACATCGCATGTCTTAAATGCCATTTTAAGTGATGGCTTATAGCTTATAGCTAAAAGATACGCTCTCTTCCTTTCTATACGCTAGTCTTTGTGGTGACAGTAACGGCACCGCCGAATATCTGATAAGTCAGTCCTCCACTTTATATGACAGCACTTCGTTATTCATCATAACTAGCGATCTGACTTAGTAACTAACTAACTAACCAACTAACTAGCTAGCTGATTAACTAACTAACGTACAAATGTACTAACTAACTAGCTAACTAACTAACTAACTAACTAGCTAACCAACTAACTAACTAACTTACTAACTGAATAACTTAACCAACTAACCAACTAACAAATTAATTAATTAACTTACTAACTAACAATCTAACTAACTAACTAACGAACGAACGAACTAACTATCTAGCTAATTAACTAAAAAATTGAGTAACTTACTAACTATCTAACTAATTTACTTACTAACTAACTAACTAACTTACTAACTAACTAACTAACTAACTAAGTAACTGACTAAAAAACTAACTAACTAACTAAGTAGCCAACTAACTAACTAACTAAGTAACTAAATAACTGACTAACTGACTAGCTAACTTGCTAACTAACTGAATAGCTGACTACCTAGCTTACTGACTAACTAAGTTACTAACTAACTAACTAACTAACTAACTAACTAACTAACTAACTAACTAACTAACTAACAAAGCAAGCAAGCAACCAATCAACTCGCTAGCTAGCTTACTTACAGACTAGCTAAGTGAGCTAACTAACTTGCCATCAAGCGAACAAGCTATCGGAAGATACTGCTGATTCGAATTTTCTTTCAAGGGTTGTAGTTCATGAAATTTTGATACAGTATGTCCATTCTTTAAAATGGTTTAGTTTGTGTGCTGTTCTGGAAAGTCCAAGTATATATAATGAAATTTCATAAAAAGCTCGTTACAGAATTAAAGTTTCTACATATGGGAAAAATGATGAAGTTTTTTGTATTTTTATGCAGAGTCACGCCGGTGATTTATTTGAAACATTTCCTCAGTTGGTTACTGAAATGGTATTGCGTATACCTTACCAGGTTTGTAAACACATTTGTTTGTAAACAGGTTTGTAAACACATTTTGTTTACACTATTAAGCATTGTTTTATATCATTAATAAAGGGTGTTTTATTTATTCTTTATTCAATATATCCACCTATTTTTCGATTTTTTACTTTTATTAATTCGTTTATTTATTTTCTTACTTATTTTCTTTTTGTTTGTTTATTTGATTATCTATTATTTGTTGAATGTTCATTTTTCTTTGTTTTCTTAGGTCCGCAAGAGGCTGGAGGGAATAACTGACTTTGAGCAGACTCATTTTGGTCCAGAATGGAAACAAATCTTGTGCGAGGTAGGCATCCGTTTTTGCCATCCTGCAATTTTCGAAGTACTGTAAAAAGACGTTTCTATCCAGAAGAATACCGCACTATTTAGATTCAACCCCCCTTCTTTTATAACCCCTTTTATAACCCCTTTAACAGCCCCTCGGGTAAACACCCTAAAACCTGAATTATGTAATTAACGCCCCCGTTTTAAATGTTTTCTACAAAACCCCCATGTGAAAGGGGAGTTTGTTCGCAGCTCCACCCTCTGTTTCGAGAAATTTGAGAGGGAATGCAACAAGCTTTTTGTGAGTTTTAGTTTGAAAAAGGCAAATTCGTACATTTTGGGCAATTCTGGACCTGACAACTCCAAAATGTTTCGAGTAGTTTTTGCTCCTACCCAGTGTACATCAATTTCCGCACAATACCAGATAAACTTTATGTTATCGGTTTCCTGCAATCTACACGTTTCATACTGACTGTATGGTGTATAACATGTGCACTTCAACAACAGGCAAAGCAAGCAGCGTGCAATATGTTGACCCAGGTCAGGGATTCTGGCATCTGTAAGCTGATGTAGACCTGCAGCTTGTGTCCCCATACTGATATTCTAGAACGATTACTCCTGGAACTCGTTTACCGTCTTCAGGCGAATGGACGGCTGAGCTGATTGTCGGCGAGATTCCAACCCAAGACCTGGTTGATCGTGAACTGAATGTCTTGAACGCGGCATTGTCAACTCATGATTAACTACTCATCGTTAACATCAGTTTTTTCCGAAACTCCCAACAGCCGGCTTATTTGATAAACTCATGTTTGTAAGAGTTGTCATTGAAGATATTTTCCTCCTATTCTAGTACATGATCGCGACTGAGGCACCATTTGTTCGACGTCATGTTAGAAAGGTAAGTCTTTTTAAAACTGCAACCATTTTTGGCCATAGGTTAAAATCAAAAAGTTTCGGACGATCAAAACGTGTCCGAAATTTGAAAATCTTTGTTCATGGATATACATTCTTAAGAAGTGTGTAACACCCCGTTTTCCTTTATAACTGGACGCAAACTTTCGAAATCTATGATAATACAGTACAAAGTATTGTTGTTTAACTGTAAAAGCAAAGTTTCAGAAATGCTCTGAGAAAAGGGTCCGAAAGCCTTTTGCTCGAAGTTATTTGTCCGAAATTTTTCCGTCCGAAACTTTTCGTTATTGATGTACTTCAAAGCTTTTTCTTGACACACCTTAGCGTATAAACGTCAGGAACATACCAAAAACAATTTACTAAAGCGGAATTTATACCCAGATATGGGTCGACTGCACCAATCAGAAACTGAAGCTAAATTGACGTTGGTTTTCATTTCGACACTATTCATCGCGATTTTGAAGTTTTGTACAATAAAATTGGCTAGAATGCAGTTTAGCGACCCACTTTATAGAAATAGCTGAAATTTAGTTGAGGATTGGGTTGGGGATAGGGTTTTAGGGTAGAGTTTCAGGTTAGGATTGGGGTTAGGGTTTTAGGCTTAGGGTAGGGTTTTAGGCTTAGGGTAGGGTTTTAGGGTTAGGTTAGTTACTTCGCTTTCACGGTGTTTTCGCAGCGTCCGAAGTTTGCAACAATCGAATCAGTTGCGCTCAAAATTTTGAACGTAAAACAGCGAAAACGGAAATTCAACTCAGTTGACAACTTTGTAAGAAAAGTGAGTCCGCTAAAGTGCATGTGTCCCATAAAATTTTATTCTGTTTCTATGAAAATTTTAGCTTCTACTGGCGTTGTGTGGCTCCAAGGAGCAGTATCGGCGTGTTAAAGATCTCCATACATTGAAATCGTACATTGAGGTTATTCGGTGAGTTGGTCATGTTTTCTCTATTTATCTAACAGTTGGATCATCATTGAGTAGATTTTGCTGCTACCTTCTATAAAGACTATATTCTTATCCATATTATTAAAGGGTGATAACGTTTCTTCAATATTCTTTGATTTTATTGAATATTAGTGTGACTGTATTTTTATGTGAATGTGATATGATGATGATATTATGAAATTGGAGTGATGTGATATTGGTATTATATAATACAGATTATCGATTTGATACAATTTTTATGTGAATGCTTTGTGATGTTGATATTATGTAATAGGATTGATATTGCTGTTGTAGAATATTGATGTTTATAGAATATTGATGTGATACAATTTTGGGCAATTCACTCCTTGGAATCTCGTACACCCTCAGCTGGAATCTCTATTGTTTTCATAGGAATCTTGTAAGAATCCTTTTGTTTCAATAGGAATCTCGTACACTTTTTCGAGGAGTGAAATGCTCCTATGACTTCGTAGGCAATTAATTTGTTGCTTTTGTTAAAAGAAAGAGAAGAGAAAAAAAAACAAAAAATTATAAAAACAAAAAAAAAGTATGATAGTCTTTGATATCACGTTATGTTGTTTTAGTACATGTATTATTATCTTTGTTATTGTTATTGCAACTTACGTATTTTAAATATTATTGCATAATTAAAACTTTAATTTAGCGGCCCAAGCTAGATAAGCTCTGCTTTTCTTGGGTCGCGTAAAATACAAGTATTTTTGTAGTAGATTTTATTTTGTAAACTTGTATTTTGCGAAAAATATTGAATTGAATTGTATTTGATGTATCCTTATGAAGATTCCATGCGTAATAAGATAATATATAGATAAGATATCGCTTTTTCCCTCACATTGAGCGTCAGTATTAAAGCTTTAAAGACTATTATTTTCATTTCTTTCAGGCCGACAATGCAAAAGCCTGTGTTGATATTGCTTTGGTTAGAAACAGTAACTGGCAAGCGTTCTGCAAAGAAGAAAAAGGTACTAATAATATGAATTTTGATATTATATATAGCGGGAAGAAACTATGTATTCGTAAACTATATACTATACTTCGTGGACAAAGGTATTGGAACAATCGTCAAAAATCGTCAAATCGCAAACAACGGCCGTAGGCCTAACCGGAACATATACAAGTTTGATATATTAATGTTTCGACTTTATATATCAAATAAGTGTTTCTGTTCGTCCACGATGACCCAGAATGATGCAAACGCTGTCCAAAATTCTGTCAAACACAAATATTGGCAAATGTTTGATGAAATTTAGGCCATGTTTCACCGAATTTAGGCCATGTTTCGCCGAGGTTTTGCGACAAAGCAGTCGCTATAACTAAAAAATTCCCATTTGTATTTATGATTTTGCTATGATCGTTAAGGAAGTTTTGAGATATGGCAATAATTGTACCATTCTAACGCTCTTATCGAAACACGCTTCAAGGCTTATGGTTATGCCTAACTACTACGATAGGATCTTTGATTGGATCTACAATATTTTCTTCAATCGCCTTTTCCGAAGTCTGTTTTATGCTCTGTTGTCCTTTACAGTAAAGTCGCACCTTTAAGTCATCATTCGGTCCGCAAATTTGCTTAAGAAACAATATGATAACAATACACTTTTTAAATAAGCAATTGCTCGATAAGCAACTAGGGCTGGACCCACCTGAGCATTTAGCAACTCAAGGTTTCACTTGAATCACGCCGGGTAAAGTATGTGCAGTACAGTGGAGGATATTCAGTACAGTGGAGGGATATCATCAGTACAGTGGAGGATATTCAGTACAGTGGAGGGATATCATCAGTACAGTGGAGGATATTCAGTACAGTGGAGGATATTCAGTACTGTGGAAGAATATAATCAGTACGACGGAGGAATATCATCAGTACAGCAGAGGGATATCATCAGTACGATGGAGGGATATCATCAGTACAGTGGAGGATATTCAGTACAGTGGAGGGATATCATCAGTACAGTGGAGGATATTCAGTACAGTGGAGGGATATCATCAGTGCAGTGGAGGATATTCAGTACAGTGGAGGATATTCAGTACTGTGGAAGAATATAATCAGTACGACGGAGGAATATCATCAGTACAGCAGAGGGATATCATCAGTACGATGGAGGGATATCATCAGTACAGTGGAGGATATTCAGTACAGTGGAGGGATATCATCAGTACGGTGGAGGGATATCATCAGTACAGTGGAGGGATATCATCAGTACAGTGGAGGATATTCAGTACAGTGGAGGGATATCATCAGTACAGTGGAGGATATTCAATACTGTGGAGGGATATCATCAGTACAGTACAGTCAGTACTGAGAATACTCCACCGTACTGATGATATCCCTCTACTATGCTGATGATATCCCTCCACTTTCCGCTGTACTGAATGTCCTCCACTGTACTGCACACCATCCACTGTACTGCACATACATTATCCGGGGTGTGAATTTCTTTAAGCAACTTAGAAGTCCATCAGAGGAATCTGCAGTTGCTGATGATCTAGATCTAGCTATAAAACAAAGTATAATCTAAATCCAACATTCATGAAGGAAATTTCAAAGAAAAACAAACACCATATAATCTAAGGTGCTCTGATAAACTACAGTTACCAAAAAGCAAAAACAACTTGCCTTGGAGTCGATTCGATAAGATTTATGGGGAAAAGTGATTTTCAGAAGAATTATCAAAACCCATAAATGCCAAGCATGCAACTGGAGATTATGCAAAATATTTTATGCTGATTTAGGTTTTTTATTGAAAATATATCCTTTTTTGACATTGTATTGTTAAACAGTTGGCCTTAATTAGCCACTTATGCTATCATTTCTAGCCAACTTTAGTCCTTACGATGTTCATTTTATAGCAATTTAAAGTTTTAAAAGTTATAAAGGATTTGACCGTGAAAAATGACTGAGGGTGTAAAATTTCACCCCGATTGGTTTTTCACGGTCAAATCCTTTATAGATTTTCAAGCTTTTCGTCGCTATAAAATCAGCAGAATCGTAAATATTTCCCTCAACACTAAAATGAAGGTGCTCAATCTGAATCTGGGGTCATAATGTTCGTACGAACAAATTTTTGTACATTTTGGAAACGAGGCCTTTTCTGAACAACATCAACAACCAAATATCTATATCGAAAATAGGACGTTTTAGGCAGAAAACAACACGAGTAAGGTTATATCACTCATGATATTTGTGCGATTGGTCCTCCTGTGGGTAAACAAGTGCCATTGGTTTTCTTATTTTTCCTCAAAAGTTTCAGAACTTCAATAACGGTGATGATTATTTGTTATCATTTCTTTTAGATGAGATGAAAGCTTTAGTTTGCAAGTTGTTTGAAGTCGTAGCAAATCGGTATTTGACAAACAAGGTATAATAATTGGTACTGGTGGTAGCTTTGAAAAAAGCTGTTTTAATGATGATGTAAAGAGGAGAACTCTTTACTTGCTGCTGGTGTACTTTGTGACAGCCTTTGTTCCTTGAACAACAGTTACGCTTGATTGAGCTAATGTGGCAATTGTGGCATTTTGTGCCATCGTCAGGACACAAAGCTGCCCAGTTTGTTGATTTACTTGGTTATATAACTGTGAAAACACAGGGAGCAAACAAAATGGTAATGCAATATACTGTGCCTTTTAAACACAATTCCCAGTTTTTAAATTTGGAAAATTTTTTCTTGCCAAAGCAAATGGACTTTTGTCCAATCTCCAAACTTGCTTAAAAATTTGGACTTCCCAGCCCTAAAAGTTGCTCAAAGGCCCGTGGTGGGGGTAACTCCCATATGTATGGGTACGGGATGTGCCATTTTTTGAGGTACCTTTTTAAGGAAGGAAAATGAATTTTTGGGTTCATCAACTGTTAGGCCTGCAACACTTTAGGGAGAATTTAGGGAGACAGTAAGTCGAAACACATTACCTAAAGGCCGTTTTATCTTTCACATCAACAAACATCTTTTGACATGAATGTTGTAGCTTTGTTGTTGGACTTCCAAGTTGCCTAGGGCAATTCAATTGAGCCCTCGAGTTGCTTAAAGCTCAGGTCAGTCCTGCAGGTCTCATCAGGTACAAAGCTGCCAAAATCCTCGATCTGAATTTTAATAAATATTTCTCGCTTTGTTACTTGTTGGCTTGGCTGGTTTCCCCTTATTTACATTAACCAAAAACCTTGAAGTTGCACAGCTTGCGACTATTCCGCTCAAAATGTACCCCATATCCATTTCTCTTTTTCCTTCTCAGGCCCACCATTTTATGAAAGAACAAAGGAGAGTGGAAGAAAAATAGTCCTCCCACACTCCTCTTTGTTCTTTCACGGAATGGTTGACCTTAAGAGAAAGATATAGACAAAAAGACTTTGGGCAAGTCTACTTGAAATATTGCTCTGAAGAACCTTTTCCCGCGTTTTTATATAAAGTTAATCTTCTGCTTTTAATGCATCTAGATGGAGAGATACACATGCAATGCTTTGTCCTTGCTTTCATATGCAAATGAAATCTTGAAGAACCACCCAAACGCGAGTGTATACAGGTAAGGGGTTAATTTTAATTTATGTGAAGGCCAGGGATCCCAAGCAGAAGCTTAAAATATCCAAAAAAGTCCTGAAAGTCTGGGAGTTTAAGCTCAATTCGCCTTCAATATCAAATGTATATTTACAGAATTAATTATCATGTAAAATATCCCTCTCTGTAAATCCTCAACCTATGCACGGATAAAATATCTATTCAAAACAAAGGAAAAGGGGGATAAAATTCCATGGCTGTCACTTGATGTGTTATTTGCTTATAAATTCTGATTGAGCTATCTCGCCATGGAGATTGAAAAGATCGCAAGGAGTATTTTATTGAGGGTGTTGCATGCTTCAAAGGTGTGTGCTATGAGTACCTTAAAGGCGGGTTTCCACTTGTTTGAATTTGGGCGTGCGACCTGTGCTATCGCTCGAAAGCAGTCGCTAGAATGATTTCCACTTGTGTGAATCTGGTCGTGCGACTGAAATATAAAGCAATTTGACTGTTTCTGCTTTTGCTGGTCGCAAAAAGTAGAAGTCAATTCAACTTCAAAAATCAGTCGCGCGATTGCTGACGACAAGGGAATCTTCATCACTGGAACAAACTTCGCATGCCCAGAGAGCTGGTCGCGCGATCGTGCGACCAAACTCGCAGACATAGTATGACCCACCTAACGTGTTCACCTGTGCAAAAATGTTTTAAGCCATATTCTGAGGCAATTTTTCTTTCCTTTAGGCGTCTTCAAGGTCTTGTTGAAGTTAGCGGTTTCTATCTGGAAAATGATCCATGCATGGTCTGCAATAATCCAGAGATACCATTTGCGGTAATCATTCTTTTTCTACTTAATCCTGGGGCCTTCTTTCCTTCGGAAATACTGAACTACTGTATAACTTCTGTAATCAGTAATTTTCATGGATGGTAAACATTAGGATAGTTGGCAGCAACAAGTGACTTACCACAACTAAAGGGGTTAGAACCTGGACTGCATGATCTGAGGGCAAAAGACGACCCCATTTAGCTAAGGAACCACGTTAAATCGTCAAATAACTCTTCAATTTATGCAGGCCAAGGCTTTCCTCCCCTTTGGCTTTGTTTCTCCACTACCATACATATGTTTATATATTTTAAATCAATTTTGGTTTGCGACTCTGTAACAGCATCATTTGTTGCCACAATGAAACAATTCAGTATAAAATTTTTCTTTGGCATCAGCAGACATGGTGATATAAAGTAAAACAACCCCCGTTCCCATTGCGTTTCATAATACAACTTCCTTGTCACGGTACAGGTCGATTGGCCCAACCTCCGTTTCGCCTAACTTCCTTTTCATCCAAGCTGGTCTTTTTGTCCGACATTCTTGGTCGTTTCGCCCAACTAAATTATTTGCTATTTATCACTTGTTTTATCACTAAAACAGTCACCAAGGTGATAATCGGGGGTTTGGAGACAGAGCCCCCAGTGTAATTGATCAAATAATTGACAATGACTTCTCACATCGTTATGGGTGCTTTTTCGACTTGTTAAATACTGAATGTCTCACTCTTCCCATGAATTAAGGGTGTATTATTTTGGTAAGTTTAAGCCTCAGAAAGCTTCTAAAAACAGTAGAATTCGCAGAAAGAAATCCAAAAGAACGGAACGTCTGAAGTCGAAGTCTACGAGCTCCAAAAACAGAAGGAATAGAATACCCTCTTGAAATAATGAGATAATTTGCAATGTAGACATTTAATTTCCTTTGCGATTAGGCTCGAGCTCCAGCTTCTGACATCCTAGCGACAGGTGCAAAACAAACCATTTCACCTTCATCTGTAAAATTTTTTATATCTACAGTATAGTTTAGTCCTTTTGTCAGCATCCTTTTGAATGAATAACTATACTTATTTTCCAGCATGCGAGGTTGAACACCGTCAAATCTGATATAAGATACACTACTACTGCACAACTGGTGAAGCTAAATGTTAGCTATACTATTTCTCGTCTTATTATTCGCATTTCGGACGTCAAGAGAGCCAAAATGGTATGACACTGTCTTCGATATAATTTGATACGATTGATTTTTTTAGCTTCTTTCTTATTGGCCGGTTTTATTGACCGGTTTTATTTCCTGGAGGATGGCGGACGATGGACATCTTGTTCTCCTTCTTCTCTTGCTTCACGTCTTCTTGACACTACAGTTAGGGCCTGTTTATATGGATAAAATCATCCCACCTTCCAGCCCTTCAGCTGAGCAGTGAGACGAAATTTTCAAGGGTTTACTTGAAGAATTTCATCCAACCTTCCAGCCCCTTTTCGCATATTTCCGCTTTTGTTTAATTTTCCCAGACAATAGGATTATGTCTGGCGCTTGCACATAATGAGCAATTTCATCCCACCGTCCAGCTTTCATCCCACCTTCCAGCGTTTATATGAGAAAATTTCATCCCACCCAGGTGAGATCCCACCTCTCAACGAGTGAGATCTCACCTGACCGGGATGAAACGTTTTCCAGATACGTTTTCCATATAAACAGAAGAAGAAAATCACAAAGGTTTGTATTGGAAGGTGAGATCTCACCTCTCAGCTACAGGGCTGGAAGGTGGGATGATTTTCCCCACATAAACAGGTCCTTAGTAAAATTTTGAAAAAATGCCTCTCCAAACATCTCTATCATGGGCCACTATCTCTAAAGCATCTATGTCGACTCCTGCGTTTTGTAGGTCTTTCTTCACCTCTTCCAACCAAGTTGAAATTGGATGTCCTTGTCGCCTCTTCACTTTTCGAATGAATTCAGCAAGAGCTTGTCTGTATGGTGTTTCTTCTAGAGTACAGTAAAATCCCACACATAAGAAACTAATATTTCGAACACAGCGTGTTAAAGTTCTTGTGTAATGAGGTGTATACCATAACCAGGGTAGAGGTTCTTAAGAGAGGGTTAACGTAATCGCAAGAGAAAAATAAAGAATGGTTCAAGGCTAAGTAGCATTAGTAGGCTTCTGCTTCTCAGAGTTCTGAATGCAATGTTCTTTGAGTCCATTAAAGAGTTTAACCCAAGCACTAGCTGCATTTAAACCTCACTCAGTGATCCAACTCCCCTTAATTAAGAACATCTATGGATATCAGGCTTAAATGGTTTTTCTTTTGGGTGGAAAATTTTCAATTTCAGGCTGTTGGTTCTTAATAAATGAAGATTCTTATGTGAGGGTTTTTATTGTAACTTAATTATCTCCATGTCCAACGAGCGAGAACAAAGTTGCTTAAGGAGAGGCAGTACAGCGAATTTTGCAAATAATGCACCTATCTAGGTATCTTTAAAAACGTCTGTTGGCTTATCAAGCAATGTTTGAGCGTTTAGCCACGCCACGAATTGCTTATCAAGCATACGTAGGCAGAAAGTAAAGTAAATTAAAATTGCCGTTTTTGAGTCTACTACTAGCCTAGGGCTACTCAGTCGACTTTACACTTCACCCCCGGTCTGGATGCATTAGCATGTAGCAGGGTGCAGCCACACACGGCGCTCATAACTACCGACCAGGTACCCATTTATACACCTGGGTGGAGAGAGGCACATTTGTGTTAACAACTTGCCCAAGGTTATTATCTCTGCAACACAAGTGGAAAGACCGTGGCTCGAACTCAAAACATTTTTGTTGTGAGTCCAGCACGCTTACCTCTGCGCCACATAATCCATTGCACGATGTTTTTAAAGAGGTTCAAAAGTATTTAGCGTCATTCAACTTGACAAATTGTGTTTACTTTTGCTCATTTTCAGGTAAAAACTATCAATATCTATTATAACAACAAGCCTGTGCCATCGGTCGTTGAGCTGAAAAACAAGTAAGAAAAGCTGTAGTGACGAATATTTTTCAAATGCCATAAAAATAAGACTTTAAGTAGTTTTTTATAATGCAAACTTGATTTGTTCGGTATTTGTTGCTTAAAGTCTTTGCTAGGCTTTAGGTAACCATTAAAACCGTTATATGCATATGTTAAGGAAACAAAGATTATAAATACATTTTATAATTCGGATGTTTTGTTTCTATAACCATAGCTTTCAACACATGCATTTCATTTTATTTATTATTGAATAGATTATTATTATCTTTAATATTTCGCTGCCCATTTGGCAGCCCCACTCACTGATGAGGTTGCCGATGGGCACCGTAATAGTTGAGGTAATAATAATGAAATTAGATAATAATGAAAATAAATTGCATGCGTGATTTGCAATGGCTATAAAAAAAACTTCCGGATTATGATTTAGCGTTTGAAACACGAGGTCACATTTTGGGAAAGCGAATCTCAAGACGATTGTCAATATAATTTCATGAAATACAAGTGCAGTGATTACAACTTGCGAAATTTTCATTTTAAAGTCCATCTTCTATGTAGGTCTGTAGATGTAAAGCTCTGCAAGTGTTCAAACTTGTAAGATAATTTTTTCCTTGTTTTTTTTTAGAAGAAATATTTGGCAGCATGCAAAAAGGATAAATCTGACTGCAGAGCAAACGGATATTAAGGTATACTTTGCTGTACACGCAGTTTTTTTTATAAGCAGCCGCTTATAAGCAACCAAGATGTAGAAGGCCTGAAGGTTTAAGCAACGTATAGTACCACAGGAAAAAAACCTAAGCAACTTTTTGAATTTTTAATAATTTATATCACTGCAAGAAATTGAAGATTGATCAACATAAAAATATTTCCATTCATTTATCGTCAGAACTTGCATATAAACGGAGTGTTTCTCGTGAAGTGAGGCATTTCATTGAGGGGTTTCCGTTTAACTTTCAATACCAATGGTAACAATATCAGCAGGGAGAAATAATTCCAGTCAATTTATGTCCAATGTTAGATTTGGCTGTTTTTCTAGCCTCTATACTATTCTTAGGGCAAAAAGATACGGTTACAATTGAGCAACTATTAAGCAACTTATGCTATTAAAAGGTGGCCATAAAGAGGGTGGCTTTGGGATTTCACGGGTTGCGGGTTTGGCCGATTTCGGCCTCGGGTTTTCGGGTTTTCTTAAAAAATCGTGCGGGTTTTCGGGTCAAGTTTATTTAACGGGCAACGGGTTTCGCCATTTTTCTAGTCCGGGTTTCGGGTATTGTAGTAAAAATGTGCAAGTTTTCGGGTTTTCAACCTGAAAAAGGATGTCAATGGGTAAACTTCTAAAAACAGTTGTCGAAACTAAGGTCATCCGGGTTTTCGGGTTTGTCCCAATTTTCTTCTGGGTTTTCGGGCTTTGATACCCCCCAAAGCCTCCCTCCAAAAAAGGTCCAAAAATGAGCAACTTTTGGAACTAGGGCCGAGCGAAGTTGCTTGTAGTTTGGAACTTGACTTGTAGTAAACTTCTGGTCTTTGCCAGATTACACAGGCGAAGAAAACCTGTCAGGGAGAAGTTTCCTTAGAGAACCTGCCAGTCTAAAGTACGCTGCAAACGTTTTCTTGCAGTTGCTGATATATTGATATATTTCAGGTTGACTTTACACTGCCTATTGTTGCCTACAACCTCATGATTGAATATGCGGACTTCTACGATAATATCCAGGTACATTAAGAAGTGTTTTGTTATACTTTTTTATACCATGTCTGTCATAGACATATGTGCTTTCTATCGCTCAAGTTTCCATTCACAAAATGTTTGTTAGGTTCGCCTTGCTTTAAATGAATGGGAAAACTAGGCGGCTTTCATGAATGAGGGTCTCTCCTAACTTCGTGTACATGTGCCTCGGAGAGTTTAAAGGCCCGGCTAAGCTAGCCCCTCGATATCTCCCAGTTTAGCCACCTTAGAAATTTCGAAGCGCGCGACAAAATTTGTTGGAGAAACACGCGAATGTTTCTGAGAGAAAACAGAAACATTTCTTGTCTCCGAGACTCGAGGGCTATGTTGCTTACTTGTCACCCCCATGTTTAGCCACCCTGGGAGACACGCTGAGTACAATGTCGCGCACGACATGTCTGCTAGTTTAGCCGTTAGCCATAGCTTAACTAGTACAGCCACAACTTCGTCCCCAAGGATATCTGTTGTTGTTGTTGTTAGCTCAGCCCGCAACAGATACCCTTGGGACCGGTTGACAAAATTTGTCAGTTTTTGGCTTGGAATAATTAGCATAAATTATGTAAATGATTCCAGTCCGTGGCTGTGGCGGCCACAGCTCTCAAACTCATCAATGAGTTTTGGAAGCTGTACAATATTTTTCCTTCGGTTACACTTGCTTTCAACGATTAATTTGAACCAACATGAAAAGAAACATGCTTCAAAGAAATCAGTAGAGAGAAATCCATGTTAGCAAGCGCTTGCTGTGGTTAGAAGTTATCATGTTTGTTAATTTTGGAAATTTCACCGCGGGTTTCTACACAAGTCAGGAACAAATCTTTTTTCGTGAATTGGTTAGCTAGATTTCGACTCATTATTGCCACCAAACTTCAGTGCTTTCCTCTTTTACAAGTATCCTAATATTTCAGGTAAGAGTAATTTATTTGAAGCCGGTAGACTTAAATTGTTAAAGATTTAAGTTGAATCATACATAGATATTTACTGCAAAGAAGTTTGGCTTTGCGACTGCATGAATGAGATTTCCCAACTTTTGAAATTGTGTTCAACAAATGTTTTAAAAACTGACTTGAGGAGAAAAGTTATAGCCAAACCAATGTAAACAATCTCATTTTCTTAAAGCAAATTTTACTATTTTAGTTCACTTTGACTTCTTCAAAATTATTTTTCTTTTTATTTCTCTTTACCTGCTTGCTCAAAATTTTACCGCGGAAAAGCAAATTTCGAGTTGCTTCAAACTTTCTATAATTTCTCCGTGGAGTTGTTAAACTATAATTCGTTCTTTATCTTTCCTTTTCTGTATATTCTTTCTATCCCAGTTCAGTTCATTTTGCTGTTTTCTTTTCGGGTAGGAGTGAAATATGCCCCGGGCCGCAGCAGTTTTGTTTGTAAATTTCTTTCATTTGGCGAACGCCATTTCTAATGTATGCGGACAAAAATTCTATTGTTTGTTCTTAGCCAATCAGAATGCAGAACAGCGAAACCGGTTCCAGGGTCAAATGGGGCAGCGCAGTGTTCACGTAGAGGTCCTATTTGCCCTGGGTACGAGGTTGTGCTGAATTTCTTACAGACGAGTTTCTTATTGAAAAAAAGAGTGCAAGTTAGTAAATCTTTTAATGTATAGAGAAAGTCAATGTTCCATTTCATTTAATTACATTGTGAGTTTTTTCCTGTTTTTCTTGTAGCTGTCAGCAGAATCTTTGCAATGTCCAAGATGCAGTGCAAGTGTTCCCGCCAATCCGGGTGTATGTGCCAACTGCGGTGAAAATGTCTATCAGTGCCACAAATGCAGGTAAGTCGAGTAAGATCAATTTTACGGTGCAACAGTTAAAAGACTCGTGTTCTTTTTACAAGTGATTTCCTGATTTCTGTGATTGGTAATAGCGTGATTAGGGGTTGATTTGGACCTGTTACAGTTCCCTTAGCTACTATGTGTAGTCTCTGAACGCTTTGAAAAATGTTTCTAGAACTGTTCGTGTTTGTGTCCCTTGTAATCATCATGATCATCATCAACATCATCATCATCATCATTAATTTATTTATCGTAGGCTATTTACAAAAACAAAAATAGCTAAATTAGGCCTATTTGCTAATTTACATTGCTAGAATTTTGGAATAGACGTGTGAAATATTTACAATTATATTAAATACGACAAAATGAAAACAATAGACCTTTCAAATAAAGCCGGGACTGACACACACCACACAGAAAAGATGGCGGGGATGCCGCGTGAGGCCACAACCTAGACTTATTACACGAGAACAGCAACAACAACAACAACCCTACAGCTCTTTGTTAAGAGTAGTTCGAGTACTTCAAGCGTCCAACATAGACTCAATATCGATAACTACGACTCATGTAATAAGTCTAGGTTAACCCAGATGCATACAGCAAACTGCAGCTGCCACCAGGGTAGCCCCCCAGCTCAACCACAGCAGATGAGAACGGTTCCGAATTGGAACTGCTCTTGTGTAAACGGGCTTAATAGCGGGCCCGGAGCCGTGTAAATGCAAGGCCTATTTGGGTTGCAGTGAGTCTATGGCCGCATTTCTTAAGAAGTTGCGTTATTCATAGATAGTTCTATTCTTGAAGCGTTTATCTCATTTTAGTAGTCAGAGCAGCTAAACTCTATGCCACTGGAAGACAGAGTTAAAGATCTTTCTTAGTGCTATGCCCCTAGACTCCCTGAGAATATGACATACAGTCTCTGCTCTAGAGCCTTCCTGAGAAAGCCATGTTTTTTAAGATAATTTCTTGTTCCTTGACAGAGCCATCAACTATGATGAGAGAGATCCATTCTTATGTACATCATGTGGATTTTGCAAATATGCTAAATTTGAGCATACGGTTGTTATAAGACCTTGCTGCGCTGTCGAGCCTGTTAACGATGAATCAGAAAGGCAGAAGGTAAAATCATATCTACAGTAAACTTAGTAGCTACATCTCTGGAACTTAGGAGTGTTGGACAAAAAAGCTTTTTTAGTGTGTTCGCAGATTTTTCCAATGCTCATCACAATCTTGAGGTTTATTGCAACTCGGGGTCAGTTTGTAAGGCTGCCTTTAGATCATGTCGAATTTAATTCAAGCAAGATTTGAATTTAATTAGACCTAAATTTGCCCATATAAAGTGGCCATTTTATCAAGTTCTGCACTTTGAATTAAGTGCAACAGGATTTGCCGAACTTAATTCACAAGTTCGAAATAAATGCAGCGTTGCTTTATATCATCGCATTTTGGTCGAGTTTATCAAATTCGATTTACAGCATTTACTGCAGCCATTTGAATATAAAATTTCGCCTTTGTACCATATTTTTTAATACAAAAACAAAAAATTCAACTTTGAATTAAGTTCGACGCAACAACAATTACATACAAATTGACATTGCTCTTACGTCGCTTTTATGCCGAATTTAATTAATTAAATTCGACAGGGCGTAAATGCGGCCTTATAAAGTCCACCTCAGAGACAGAAGGTGCAAATCATTGTTTTCGTTACCTTAAATAGACGACCATATCTTAATGACACCGTTGTGAGCTCTCCGGGCCAATCTTTCCCCTTAATGCCTTTAATCGCTAGGTTCGTTACGCTAATCAACGGTATTTTATAGCCTGTTTGGTAATGTGTTATTACGTGCTTATCGTCAAGAGCTTTGCGTAGAAGGATACAAATACTTGGTGTAGAGCGGAACATATGACTTGCAGGCTCTTCTGGACGTCTAAAAGCATGTCCAGCTAATCGCATCCGTCTTTGCTGGGTCGGATGAGTTCTCAATGCCATTTTAAGCGTCCTATATTTTCCCTCATTTCAAAGGCTTTGACTGCAGTCAATAACTCGCTGGATTCTGCCGACAAGATATACGTTCAGCTTTCTGGGCATAAACAGTCACTTGAAGTTTTGCTGCGAAATGTTTCAGAAGAAAGCACCACTTCAACCAAGGTAGGCCTTATGTTTGTATTTTATATTTTGTTTACGATAAGGCCTTGGCTAAAGATCAAACATTGTTTGTCAAACATTTGGAATTAACTTATCAAGCAGTGTTTCGAAATCTTCGCTGCATCGCATTTCAACATTTCTTGACTATATATATAAGCAGAATTGGTTGCGCTTTGTTTTTGAGAATATTTGAAAACCTCTTTTACTTGACGGAATCACAGAATATTTGACTATTTGACGAGCAATGTTTGCAACGTGAAAACAGTTTGCTTGACAGTTAGCTACCATTGGTTGTACATGCTCCCCACAGTTAGGGAATAGCTTCTCGACAGGACGTTCACGTAGCATTCGTAGGGTACTCTGATCTTTTGCATGTACGGGCGGGACAGGATGGGAAATTGGGGGGATTAGTACGACGAGGATCAGGAAGAAATTTTCGCCAGGTTTCGGGCATACTCTTGTGTTTTCTTAAGAAAAATTCTTTTAAATGTCAAGCCTTAAAAAATTGTCAAGCCTTTTGGGAGCCTATTGTACTGTATAAGGAACCAACAATTTGCCCCATTACAGTAAAAACCCGCAAATAAGAACCAAAAATTAAGAGCCAGTGTCTTAGTGGTTCTTAATTTTTCTCCAAATATGAAAGGGATGAGGAATACAAAAGCCCAAAAAAGAGGACAAGGCTGATCAGTGGACATCCAGGCAGTGATTCCAATAATTTCCAAGTCATTATGCACAAGGTTTGGTCATTTTAAGTTTATAGATCAAGTGATTTTGTCTGTCTTGGTTCTTAAACGACTGGTTCTTTTTGCGGGTTTTTACTGTACTTTAATTTGCCTCATTATTCCCTATAAGCAATACCAAAATGTGTACATTTTTATTACAGACCGCAACGTCGTCTGCAAATGCTTCGTCTAATGCTTCCGCCGCTGCTCAACAAGTCAACAAGAACATTCAAAGTATTGCACAGAAGTATTGTATCGATTGCAAAGTGTCTTTTGAAGAGCTCAGCAAAATTATTCAGGTAAAACATACTTATAGTTCACATTATATCGCATGGGTAGTTGTTAATTCTTCAAACTCGTTTATTGTTAACATTTTTGATTTGCACACTACCATTTACATACCCAATAAGTTATTATTACTTCGCAGCTAATTGATATAAAATGCTTATGCCTTTACAACAGTTTGAAATTTAATACGACTTAGTGCCTTATTTACTGAAGTCACTGCTACAAGCGCGATTTTTTACCTGCTCTGGCGACACGACACTCCTGAAAATGTTCTGTTATGAAAAATCTTTTGGTGGCTACACGTTGCGACAAAATTGCTGTGCCAAAGTGCTGCGGCAATCAATTTGCGCGTTAGGAAAATGGGTCCCATGAAACTCCAGGAAATCGCGCGAAAACAGTGCAATGTGTTGCGTCGCCAGTGCCAAAAAAACCGGCTACATTTCGCAAAAAGTGCAACCAAAGCGATTTTCTGCGACCGTGTTTCCTCAGCTCGCAGAACATTTCCTTGTAAATCAATCCCTGGCTACAAGTGTGACTTTAAGTTTGTGCGGTCGCAGTGACAGTTTTTTAACATGTTCTGTCGCCATTTTAAGCAAAACGCCGCACGTGTAGCCGCCGCTTAAGATTAATTTTTATTTTCAGAAAGTAACTGCGATACGCAAGGAGCTGACAACTTACGATGTCTTACAACAAGAAGCATTATCTAGTATCGTTCAAGCAAGTCCGGGGGCTTCTCCAATATCACAGAAGGATCTCTCTCCGAGCTTCGCATCACCCCCGTCTTCCACGCAGCTCACAAAATGGACTTATTCCAAGGGATTGAGAAAAGCCATCATCATTGGCAAATGTTATGGATGTGCTCTGTCTACTGCTGAACATTGTTTGACTATTTTGAGAGCAATTGCTACTATCAAAGATTCACATGAACTCATGTTAAAACAGGTGAGTTTTCTGTTTTTGTTGTTGCTGTTGTTGTTGTTGTTATTGTTGTTGTTGTTGTTGTTGTTGTTGTTGTTGTTGTACTTATTGTTGTTGCTTTTTCGCATTCTTTTAGTAGAGGCTTCCGCCAACATGGCTTCCGCCAACAACTCTCCTTTGCTCTCCTTTGTTCTCTATTTACACGGGAACGTTCCGGAAGCGATCCGTATCATGACTGGTACGGGTAGACCTTCCCTTTACACGGGAACGACATTATCCATTCCCGTCTGTGTACGCTATCCGTACCAATTTGGGAACGCTTTCTAATCGGAACGTTCCCGTTTTGATCTCGTGTAAACACTCTAGATCGGATCCAGGAGGAACTAATACAAACGAAGAACGAGGCCAGTAATCGTTCGATCTGAGGTTATTTCAACAGACCATGTTTCCATGATATTGCGCCAAAACATTTTGATAACTAAACAAAAAGCGCGCGAAAGGATGGCATTATATTTTATGGCGCACGCACTGCATTGTGAATCCGCTTTGTGAACGTTCCAATGTAAACGCCAGTCGATTTGGACCCGTGCCCGTGTAAACGCCCCTTAAAAACAGGAACGGTCCCATTTTGGTCCCGTGTAGTAAACGTAGTCTTAATCAAGAATTTTTTAAGGGAATTCTGGGAATAATTTCCTTGGTTGCAGCTGAGCACATGCGCATTGAATGTACACGTTGGGCGATCAAAAGAGTGTTAGTGTCATCTTCATCACAAAATAAAAAAGTAACATTTGCTTGAATGGCGAACACAAGGATAGATTTTTCCATAAGTGCCACACCACAATAGATGGGATTCGAACCTGGACTGCATGACCAGAGA
>JACTAT010000225.1:435302-484767 GCA_014526335.1 Chrysaora quinquecirrha
AATTAATGTGACTTTCGACTGCAAATGAATGGAACGGGCTTTCTAATTCTTGGTTGTTTGCAGTGATAAAAATATTCAACAATGAAAAGTTCTTTAGTGATTTTCTCTTTAGTAGTATAAGTTCTTTCAATTTTCGGGCCTTCTTCATGTAGGTTCCTTTTAAAGTGGTTCCTTATAAAAAAAGCGTGTAGTTAACATTGACATGCTTTTGATAAGCCGCGGCTATACATTTGTGCGATTTTTACCCGGTCTGACGACGCGACACTCTTGAAAATGTTCTGTTTATGAAAAATACGGAGGTGTCTACACGCTGCGAGAAAATTGCTGCGAAAAAATGCTGCGACAATCAACTTACGCGGAAAGAAGAATGGGTTCTACTAGGAAATTTTCAGAAAAACGTTGGAAAACAATGCCATGTGTTGCGTCGCCAGTAAGAAAAAACCGGCTACAAGCTGCGGAATTGTTGGCAACAAGCCAAAACATATTGCGAAAAGTTGAACCAAATCAATGTTCGGCGAACGTGTTTCCTCATTTTATTCGAAAATCATCCTAACTACTCGTAAGACTTTTAGTTTTTCCTTTCCGACCGCGGCCACAATTTGTTAACATGTTCTGTCGCCATTTAAAGCAAAACACCGCACGTGTAATCACCGCTTTTCGTACCTCTGGAATGAATTTGTGCCGCCTTACAACTTCATACAGCATTTCATGTGTTTCTATCGCAGGCTTCAGGTCTCCCATAAGTACCTACGAAATAACGTAATTGTAGAAAAGCCTGTCTTCGATTCAATTTCTTTTTAGAGGCTAAGGATACTGACTGGCTAGGGGGTTCTGTACCACTAGGGTTACCTTCCTGAGACATGTTATCAAAATTTCAAAGAAACCCAATAACATATACAACAACCAATATCCGGGTCGGTGGACCATGTAGAAAAGCCTGCTTTTGGGCCAAGAAATTGAATCGAAGGCAGGCTTTTCTACAGTAATTTCTTATAAACAAACACTCTAACAAAAGATAGTTATCAACAAACAGTCATATTCAACAAGAATCCAGTATATCCAGTATTGAACAAGGTGAGGAATGTTGTCCTGGAAATGTTGTTTAGGATAACATTTACTAGATAACCCAGACTGTGCAGACGATTGTTACAGGTTTCTTTTATAAGAAACCCGGCTCGGGGCCTAGTTCTAAAAGTTTCTTAATTTTTGGCCCAATTTTAGTTCCAAAAGTTTCTTAACAGTTTCTTAATTTAATGGAAATAAATTGCAGTAAAAAAGATAAAAAACGTGAATATAGCAAGCAAATTATTAATATTATTGTATTACAAAGAATTAGCCATGATGGTGCGAGAAATCGCACGGAAATGCTTGAGAATTGATTACTACGTCCACAAATGTGAAATCAGTATATTGGAAAACTGACACAAACATTTCTTAAGTTCTTAACTCCTTCCTCCTAGTTCTAAAAGTTTTTTAACTTTTTGGGTGTCGAGTTCTAGGTTTCTTATAAACAAAGAACGTGCAGTGCAATTCGAGCCGCACCTTGCTTTAACTTCCGCCTTAGCTTTTTATTTCTGTCTGTTTCTGACGTTCATACTCTGAGGAGTGTCAAACAGAAAAAGCTTTTAGTATGCCCGAAGATGTTTCCGTTGTTTATCGAAATTTTGGAGTTCTTTACTACTCAGAAATAATTTTGTTAAATTTCTAAGACGTTGCGCACTATTTTCTTACGAACCACTTTCTTATAATAGAAAACATGCAATTATAAACGGAGTCTTCTTGGGAAATACGATTTATCTGCATAAACCAGCTTGTTCTTAAATTTGGTTTTCAAACGGGCCTCGATATTTCCTTAGAGTTCCATGACTTGGGAATTGTCAGCCTCGAGTTCCTTACAAAGATGTTCCTTATAAAAAAACGCGAATTTCTAAGTCCCTAGCTTTCACTCCCATTGAACTGAATTGATGTTGTTGATGTTCGCTTCAGTTAGGTAGTTTGAGCGTCCAACAGTTCAATTCTACTCGGGGGGGGGGGGTATCTAAGCCTAATTTTGGACGGGGACCCGCCATTTCAGTCCAAAATTTGGACCCATAATTCCGCCAACGTCTGAAAAATTGTGACCCATAATTCCGCAAACCTGATGAATGTTATGCCCAATATTCCGCAAGGCAAAGAACATTTTCAGACAACAAAATCATCTGATGAAAAGCAAGAAATGTTGGAATGGCAACCTTGCTGATAGTCCAAACAGTTATCAGTTCGGACTATTTTGTAAATGCTAAGCTTACTTCTTCAAAATTTCTTCAGATTAGTACCCATAATTCTGCACATACTTTTAAACGATATCGACAATTCCGCACTTTTCAGAAAAAAGGTAACCTTTTAAATAATGGCACGTCCCCGTCCCCCCAAAACTGTTAAGTTACCCCTCCCCCGAACAATTTCTATAGCGATAACTGCGACTCAGGTAAAAAGTCTACAATTTCCTACGTGCAAACGGGGTAATGCAAACATCAATAGACGCTTCCGCAAAAGATGGCCGCCGTTTTTGCCCACTGTTTTCATTAAGGATTCTCGAAAGGAATTCTGGGAATAATTTCCTTAGTTACATATTTTGCATAGCTGCAGACGTTGAATTCGTAGCTAAGGAAATTATTCCCAGAGTTCCCTCCGAAAAACCTTAAGAAAAACAAGGGATTGACAGTAAAGGCGGCCATCGTTTGCGGAAACCTCTAAAGTTGGGGAGCTTAAAACAAAGAGAATTTTAAACAAAATTCCCTTGGTGTAAAGAAGTTACCTGGAGTCCTGGCCAAAAAGCTTGTAAGGCATCTACGAACGCTCTTATTGGGCGTTCAGGTTGGTGCATCAATACATCAAGCATCATAACTCCTTGTTTCACATACTTGTTAATGGCTGCGTAATGCTAAAGTTAAGGAAAAAGCTAAATATAATAAGGGTATATTTTAAGGTTGGTACTTCTGGCTCCGTATTTAGACTTATATCATGACTCGCGGTTTTCGCTTCTAAGGCCAATCTGATATAAATAGATCGCTGATTCTGAAAGTTGAAAAGTTGCGATTTCTCTACAATGATAAGTCAAGCTCGTATGAAGATCTGCTCATGAAATCTAAAAGATGTTCAATGCAAGTTTCTCGCCAAAGAGCACTTTTTATTTAAATCTATAAAACGATAAATAACTTAAATCCAGCATTTATGCAGTATATTTTCAAATTAAGATCAACTAAATATGAATCTAGGTATCCAAACGATCTGTGTCATATTAGGCCTAAACAAGTAACTTTCAGATCTAATAGTTTACAATCAATTGGACCCCAAATATGGAATGGGTTGCTAAAAGAAATGAAGTCAGCTGAAAATCTAAATCGTTTCTAAACATTTTTGTAAAACAATGGAATGGTCCTAAATGTAAATGCAGCGCCTGCTCAGAATGTATTTAATCTGGTCTCGTGTATTGGTTATTTTAATGGTTATCTATAATGGGTGGTTGAAAACAACATTTCCATCGATTTGAACAAAATTGATGTGTTGGTACGGTTTGCTTTGTTTTGCCAACATGTCGGCACAACATTTTTTCAGTTGAGCGAGCTATTAAACAAACAGCTGCTTCCTTTTCGGTCATGTTTGCAAAAGATCACATGTAGATGACGTCAGCAACCAAAAAACATCTCAGTTGTGATGGTATAGCGAACCGTACCAACACGTTGATCTACAACCTCGTCCCCAGGCCCCAAATCGAATTTCCGCGATTCTCAACCGTCAAATCGATCTTGGCCTTGGTACCGGCCACAAAATCTGCCAAAATACTGGCAGTTTTGGCCTAGGCATCAAAACAAGATGTAGATTCCGAAAGCAGATGTTCTTAGAAAGAAAATACAAAGAACTTCATCGATAACAGCCAGGCAAGATACAATATCTCATGTAGCATCATTTTTTGGTTTTTATAGATGTTTTTACACAATTTTCGGCCTATTTTGGTGTGAATTTTTGAAGAGACTGTGATGTCACTTGTTTGAACTTCTATTGTTTGAACAGCCAATCAAATTGCAAATCGACAAGACCGATACCAGGGTCGAATATGGACAGCGGAGTATCACGTAGGCCTATTCACCCTGGGGATGAGGTTGATCTATTTTCAGCCAACATATTAGCCATAAATGTTAGCACGGTTTGCGCCCGTCTTAATGAAAGTAGAGTTAAGTACCCAATACCAACCTTGTTGAATTTTTCAAGATAAGATTTGTCTCCCAGAAGAATGTAAGCTTTGAAACAATATTCGTAGTAGGAATCGATGCCTGCACCAATACCACTATCTAAAAACAAATCGAAAAATTGGAGACATAAAACTACTGACATAAATTACACGCTTTTTTTTATAAGGAACCACTTTATAAGGAACCTACATGTAGAAGGCCCGAAAATTTAAAGAACTTATACTACTAGAGAGAAAATCATTAAGGAACTTTTGAATGTTGAATACTTTTATCATTGCAAATAATCAAGAATTAGAAAGCCGGTTCCATTCATTTGCAGTCGAAAATCACATAAATTGTACGTTAAGCATGTATCCAATGTTCTTTGAGTATTCTGGAGCTTTGCTCACATGCAAATGTCTCTCTTTAATTGTTAAGACCACTGTATGTGCAGTTAAAATTAAGGAACTATTAAGGAACTTTTGGAACTACAATTGCCTCAAAAGAGGCCCAAAAATAAGGAACTTTAAGAACTAGGCCTTGAGGTAGGTTCCTTATAAAACAAAAGTGTATATTCGCACAAAGCTGTTCATTTCTCGCTTTTCTCGAAGTTTTGACACAAATTGGTGTTACACACATTTTACTTTATAAGTAACCTACATGTAGAAGTGCGAAAAATTGTTTAGAGCTTATACTACTAAAGATTAATCACTTTGTTGGACTTTATAAGGCCGGGTATACTGAAAGCTAGTAAAAAACTAACATGTCAATTGATATTATTATTACGCAACCTATTTTTCATCATTATAACCAATATTTTTAGAATTTAATAATTGTTAGTTTGCTAGCTTTATTTGTAGCGGCCCAAGCAAGATAAGCTCTGCTTTTCTTGGGCCGTGTAGAGTACATTTTATCATTGTAAATTGTATTTCTACGAATAAAAATTAATTGAATTGAATTGAATTGAATTTAAGGACACGTCGAATTTAATTCAAACGAGATTTGAATTAAGCTCAACCTAAATGCACCCTACTGGCAATTTTATTAAGTGCTGCACTTTGAGTTAAGTGCATCAGGATAGGCTGAACTTAATTCACAAGTTTGACATTAGTGCGTCGTTGCTTTGTATAGTCGTATTTTGGTCGAGTTTAATGCAATCTGACATCACTTTCCATTTAGCATGAATAAATAGCTTTTATGTCGCTTTTATACCATAATTAAAATCGACACGACCTAAAAGCGGCCTAGTGAACCTAACAATTTAAAATACTATGCGGTTATAAAACGATTGCGAGGTCAATGCTGGAAAATATTCGGACCGAAGCATGACGTACGGACCGAACGTAGTGAGGTACAAGAAGCTGAGGTCCGAATATTTTCCTGCATTGATCGAGCAATCGTTCAATAAAGGCTTTATCAATGGTGTTCAAAACATTATAGAATATTTTCGAACTTTGTTGGAGAATGTTTACTCAAAAAAACATATTTTGTCAGTACAGTATTTTATTTTCCCATCTCAATCTCTCTCACTTCGTCAATGAGAACTTACGTGGTTATATCACGTGGTTCTATCAACGACGGTCAATACAGCTTGTACAGACCGATGAAGAACCAATCAGATTGCGCCGTTGCCGGTCCGAACAGCCGTATTTTCGAACACCATAAAATACAGACATGTACAAACAAAGAGAGCTAACATTAGACATGAAGAACAACAATCAAATCGAACCTCTTCTGATCCAATCACCATTATGAATGTTAATGACTGTTCCAACCAAATCACTGTTTCTACTTCTGTAGTGCCAAATCGCATCCATAGCACTGTGAGCTTTTTTCTGCAAAATAATCGAGACAGAATTATTTAGATCCCGTTTACAAGATAGTAGCTGGATCGGCTCTGGTCCGATCCAAAGCCAGTTTTGGCTCAAAAAAGCCTTTCGTTAACACGGGATCTCTTGGATCCGTAGCTTTTACCATAACCATAATTATAATACACGAAATTCAAAAAATTATAAAACATATCGTACAAATAAATCTTGGGGGCAAACATCTTCGGGCGTACTGCTGAGGTGGATAAGCACTAGTGTGGTGGGTTATTATGCTTGATGTGGTGGGTTAGTATGCTTGATGCGGTGGTATTCTTGCGTACTTTGGTGGATAAGCACTACTGTGGTGGGTTATGCCTAATGTTGTGGTATTTTTTGCATACTGTAGTGGATAAGCACTACTGTGGT
This sequence comes from Chrysaora quinquecirrha, assembly GCA_014526335.1. Classification (NCBI taxonomy): domain Eukaryota; kingdom Metazoa; phylum Cnidaria; class Scyphozoa; order Semaeostomeae; family Pelagiidae; genus Chrysaora; species Chrysaora quinquecirrha. The sequence goes on from JACTAT010000225.1 coordinate 441,748, forward strand.
GGGGTATTAGCTTGATTTGGTGGTATTTTTTGCATACTGTGGTGCATTTCATGGCTTTTTCTTGCTTGATTTACAATTTTTCCAAAAAATTACCACCATAGTACGCAAAATATACCACGACAGTAGTGCGTATCTGTCATAGTAGTGTGCATAGACTCTTTAGCGTGCTATTGAAGGATTCATTGTGATGAGAATCTTACCTAGGATTTATCGATTATGAGCCGTACTCTGACTAGTTGGCAAACAGCGACGGTACTGTTAATTTCTGGGTGCGTGTAGATGAGAGACGATAAACTCAGACATGATCGACTTACAACAACCGAACGAAGAATACCATGCTTTATTTACAACTACAACAACTTATGTTCCTTCGCAGTGTCCAATGTCAAACAAAACAAGATTAAAATACAAATAGATAAAGTCACTTTTTTACAGGTACTAATATCTTTACTCTACATTCAGAGGCCCTTTACATGAGAAATTTCAGCCCGTGCTGAGTTCATCTCGGGCTGAGTTTCAACTCGGCTAACGGTTTAAGCGCCTTTACTGCGTTTACATGAACGAGGGCCAGTTGAAACTCGGTTTCTCAGCCCGTGTTGAAATCTCCGCACGGACTGAGATTATGGAAATCTTTAATGTAAACGCAGAAAATTCAGCCCGGGGCGTGTTGAAATTGAAAACGCCACATAATACAAATAAAAGCCAATAAAGAACAAAAGATAAACCGCAGAAATTCCTGGCAAGCAATCATGTGACCTACACGTTTTTTTTTAAGAAACTGCTTTACAAGAAACCTAGAACTAGACACCCAAAAAGTTAAGAAACTTTTAGAACTAGGAGGAAGAAGTTAAGAAACTGTAGAAATTTTTGCGCCCGTTTTCCAACATACTGATTCACATTTGTAGAGGTAGTACAGTAATTAGTTCTCAAGCATTTCCATACGATTTCTCGCACCAGCGTGGCTAATTCTGTGCGATTTCTCGCATCTGTAAGCAATTCTGGTTTCCGTGTATCTCACAGAAGTTTTTTGTCGTTTTTAATGCAATTTATTTCAATTCATTAAGAAACTGTTAAGAAACTTTTAGAACTAAGCCCCGAGCTAGGTTTCTTATAAAAAAACGTGTAATCTCGGCCCGTGCTGAAAATTCATGTAAACGCAAAGCAAAATAAGCGATGCTCTAAAATCTCAGCCAGTGTTGAACTCAGCACGGGTTGAAAATTCTCATGTAAAGGACCTCTCAAAGGGTCTAGATATATCTTACCTCGTATTTCGGGTCCCCCGTCAGACGACTAAGCGCAGCGAATTCCATAATCATAGTCCCAGCGCAGGCAGTACACGTGTCACTCTCATCCACGATTCGAGATTTTGGATGATGAACTCCATACATCAAGTTTATCTGGAATATGAACACTCTGATTATATAGCTTGACTATAAAAATTTTTCGTAAAGGTGCGGTGATAATCACTTCGTGTATGCATAAAATGGTTTTGTGCAGTGATTAATGAGTAGTCAAATTCCGGAAATTAATAAATTTCAAAAGCTTACCCTTTCCGTACTTTCTAAATAGTGGCTGGGAAACACCTTTTCAATAAAGGGCCTCGTTTTAGAAAGTCGGGTCGAAAAACTTAATTTCAAATTCAGCACCTTTGTTAGTGTTGAGACAAATTTTAAGGTTCTAGTTCTCACGATGTAGATTTTCAAGCCATGGTTTTTGTTATACAGTTGACAAGTCCCATTTCAAACGCTCTCGACTTCTCACACGATAACGCTAGACTTCTTGACTAACAAAATGTCCAGAACGTTCGGTCACTTTGTTGAGTGTTGTAGAGCCTTGTCGAGAGCTGTCAAGAAAATTTGGTCGCTCAAGGATTCAAGAATTTTCTCACTTTCAAGGGGCTAGCAACAAGTCCAGTGAAAACTCAAGTAAAATGTCGAGAGCGTTCGGCCATCTCTTCTCAACATCTGTCGATTTTTATCGAGGGTTCTCGAGTGGGTGTCGATTGACATGTCAAGAACATTTGGCTAGAGCTTTATGTGATGAGTCTAATAGTTACTAGTGACTTACTCTTGGATATGGTATCCCTGTGGTCGTGTTGAATGCTAAAAGTAATCTATCAGCTACGTCAACTGCCATGTTCAGTAATTCTCCTTTATACCAATGCAATCCATTGTCTTGCTTTTTAAAAACATCAGCGACAACATGGGCACCAAGAAGACCACTGTCAGGAAAACAGAAAACAAGACTTAGGCCAAAGTTAAACTATGCGGGCATGATATCATTGCGTTTTGATTTTTGTGCCGTCATAAGATTTTGCCAAGCAGTTATACTGAGCGCAGCGCAATGGTCCTCTTAACGATCAATGCAATTACACTGAGACGCCACCGCAGCTCCTTCGCAGATTTGCTTCGCATCTGTTTGGCGGAACAACACAAAAACAAGGTTTCGGAGCGCCATATATCGGATTGGCATGATTACACTGTGTCGCAGCATCGGGTCTTGATTTTCATATCACCTCCAGAGCGCCATGATTTTCATGACGATTTGCGGAGCGTCTTATACCGGATTTAGTCGCGATAGTGTAACTTTTAGCCTAATCCGATACGAAATTCAAGGCGCGACGCCGGCATAGTGTAACTGGGGCCTTGGACCCCGTTTGCATGAAAGAAACTTGATCGGTTCTGGTCCGATCCAGGGCCAGTTCTGATTATTTTCCAATGCGTTTGCCAACGCGAGAAGAAATCGATCAAGAAATACCTGACTACCGTATTTCTGAGTTGGCGCATGCGCCACCAAATTCTTGCAAAAAAACTGCTTGAAATTTCTTTATTTTGTCACAGCAGCATCTATCAAGGGGCTACAGTACAAAATTCGATTTCTGTTCGAAAAATTATGTGTTCTTGTAGGCTTTATTCATTCACTTTTAGTCACGCTTCGCATCCATGGATCCGATCAAAAGCGTTTACAAAAGCAACTTACACGCAGTTTTTTTATAAGCAACTTCACTCGGCCCTAGATCAAAATTTTGTCTATTTTTGGACCTTTTACGGCCAGCTTTTAGTAGCAAAAGTTGCTTAGTAGTTGCTAATTTTAACTGTATCTTTTTGCCCTAACAAAGGTGTAATACAGCTACTTTTTAGGGCTATATGTTTCTTTAAAATGTATTTCTATTTCCATTTTTCTCGTATTTTCTAGAATTATCATTAGGTTTCTCGTTAGATTTACTTCGTATTTAGCACGTTACGTAATCGCATTTTCTAGGTATCTTATTTGCGTCATGCATAGTTAGTCAGCATTCCGTTCTATTGTTCCCATTGTTATCACGTATTACTTGTTTTTGTTCGCTAATGCACTGTCCTGTCATCATTACTTCCTTGTATTTTAGGTAACATTGCATATTTGTTTGCAACTTTTCTAGATCGTTCTGTCATGCTTAGTCAGTAATTTAAACATATATATTTAGCTCGTATTTTAACTGTAATTTGGAGAGAGAGAGAGAGAGAGAGAGAGAGCAGAGAGAGCTTAGGGAGAGCGTGTGGATTCAGACTGAGAAGATGTAGCTGAAAGGACTAAGGAGTCTAGATTAAGTAGACCGAGGCAAGGTACTTGAGAAAGATCTTGCCGAGGTGCTGTTGCTATTTTATTGTGTATTTTGTGACTAATGTAGTTAGTCATCGTTTTTCAGGACATGGGAGCCTGAGTGTTGTTTAACTGTTTGTGCTGCACTTGAGAAAGGTGGCATTTAACATGTTGTTCTGTCGTTTATTTAACCTAGTACTTTGATGTTTATGAACATTGGAATCGAAACAGCTCTGGAAATATTGGTATCTCTCTCATCGTCATTTCTTGTCTTGTATTTTGATGTTGTTTATCGGCTATACCGCTCGGCCAGCTAAACAACCAGATTACAAAGGTATAGAGGCTAGAAAAATAACTGGAATCATTTCTCCCTGCTGATATTGTTACCATTAGAGGCTTTGTATTGAAAGTTAAACGGAAACCCCTCAATGAAATGCCACACTTAACGAGAAAAACTCCGTTGGTTTGCGAGTTTTGACGACAAATGAATGGAAATAGCTTATGTTGATCAATCCTCGATTGCTTGCAGTGGTCAAAAATTTAAAAAGTTGCTTAGGTTTTTTTCCTGTGGTACTATACGTTGCTTAAAGTTTTAGGCCTTCTACATCTTGGCTGCTTATAAGCGGTTGCTTATAAAAAAAACTGCGTGTAAGCGGACACAATCCCGGTCGTTGCATGCAGAGAAGAACTCCAGATGTCTGTCATCTTCTAGAAAATGTCGCGCCGACCTACACCTCTTTGAGAAGGGCTATTCTTTTCTCATAAAACAAAAAAATCCAAGAACCTACCCAAGAACTCGAATGTTTGTCTCGAAAACCGAAACCACAACATCAGTGTCAAACTTAACATTCTGAATTACCAGACGAACGGCTCTGTCAAATTCACTGATATTTCCAAATACCTGAAAATAATTCATTAATTAGAGTAACAGTTAAAAACACCACGGGGGGTACTTCACTTATGAATGGACGGGGATGTGCCGCCCAGATTTCAGAAACCCACCCACTTATAATGTAGACCTTTGCAGAAACAGACCCTATTTTATGAGTAAAAATACGCGGAATACAAGAATAATAAGACTTTCTAGGCCTTATTACTGCGTGGAATTATACTGCGAACATCTTTGACGCGATTTTTCCACTTTTCTGACCGAATTAAAGTCAAACTTTCGACTTTTCTTCAGTTTGCTACCCACTTTTATGGGGTTTTGGTTAAAATCATACCCATGTTTAGAGAATTTCAGGGCAAAAACCCACCCATATGGGCGGCACATACCCGTACCCAAATTATACTAAGTACCCCCGGGGCAAAAGATAAACATCAAACAGTCATACCTATCTTCCAAACACTTTTGAAGAAAAGGGTTAAGTAATGACGGAAATCATGAAAAAGTAGCACCACGAAAAAATTCTGAGAGTTGCTGCTTAGGACCTGGGCAAATTAAGTCAACATTTCACTGAACATCATCCAAATTTCAGTAACAAAAATCCAATTTATTTGGCCACGTTGTTCAGTCACTGAGCATTCTTCAGTGAAAGTTTGATTCGAGTAAAAAAAATTTGTTCAGTGGTGAAGGTGAAGGTGAAATGGTGTTTTAGCGCCAGCCGCTAGGATCTCAGTAGTAGGTTAACTAATTAAGACTTCGGGCCTGGCCGTGACGCTACAGTGGCTGGGCTCGAACCCTGACCAAACTGAGCTTCTGACACCACGAGTTAGCTGGATTACACCACGACGCCACAGCACCTTCAGTGGTATGTTGAGTTCATTTGGCCAAACAAGTTGGGGCAACTTTTTTAATTCTTTAACTAAAAATCTCGAATTTCACGCAAAAATAACTGAATGAGAGGCTAAAAATGTTCTGCAAATGTTCAGTTAAATGTTCAGTTCCTTTGCCCAGGGCCTAAGTTCATTTGAGTTACATAATAAACATTCAACTTCTGTCTCATGATATTCAAGCTTTTGTAGTCAGTAAAAGGAATTCAATTTACGAAGTTTAAGCAAAGTTAAACAAACAGTACTCACCGCTAGGGTATCTAGTGTGTCAATTAATGTCAATGAGAAACTACAAAGGAAAAATCACATTCTTAAACATAATATGAATTGCCATATAGAAAATTGTACAACTAAATCCTATACTACTAAATTGTGCTTATTCAAATGAGATCCCCTTTATTCTTGCCTGTTCTTTGTTCTTGCCCATTGCTTAATTATACAGCATGAAATCAAAGCAAACAGTGTGAAACGAAGATGCTAATGAATAAGGAATGAAATGAAGATGCTCATAAATACAGTATGAAATGAAGATCCTAATGAACACATTATGAAACAAAGATGCTACAAATACAGTCACAATGTAGTCACGATGCTGATGAATGTAGAATAAAATGAAGATGCTTATGAATACATTACAAAATGAAGATGCTAATGAATACAGTTTGAGATGAAGATGCTAATGAATACAGTATGAAGTGAAGATGCTAATGAATACAGTATCAAATGAAGTGCTAATGAATACAGTATGAAACGAAGATGCTAATGAATACAGTATGAAATGAAGATGCTAATGAATACAGTATCAAATGAAGTGCTAATGAATACAGTATGAAACGAAGATGCTAATGAATACAGTATGAAATGAAGATGCTAATGAATACAGTATGAAATGAAGATGCTATTGAATACAGTATGAAATGAAAATGCTAATGAATACAGTAAGAAATGAAGATGCTAATGAATACAGTGTGAAATGAAGTGCTAATGAATACAGTATGAAATGAAGATGCTAATGAATGCAGTAAGAAAGGAAGATGCTAATGAATACAGTATGAAATGAAAATGCTAATGAATACAGTATGAAATGAAAATGCTAATGAATACAGTAAGAAATGAAGATGCTAATGAATACAGTGTGAAATGAAGATGCAAATGAATAGGGTATGGAATGAAGATACTAACGGATATAGCATGAAATGAAGATGCTATTGAATACAGTATGAAATGAAAATGCTAATGAATACAGTATGAAATGAAAATGCTAATGAATACAGTAAGAAATGAAGATGCTCATGAATACAGTATGAAATGAAGATGCTCATGAATACAGTATGAAATGAAGATGCTAATGAATACAGTGTGAAATGAAGTGCTAATGAATACAGTACAAAATAAAGATGCTCATGAATACAGTATGAAATGAAGATGCAAATGAATAGGGTATGGAATGAAGATACTAACGGATATAGTATGAAATTAAGATGCTAATGACTATAGTATGAAATGAAGATGCTTATAAATAGGCATAAAATAAAAGCTGCTAATTAATACAGTATGGAATGAAAATGCTAAAGAATACAGTATGAAATGAAGATGCAAATGAAAACAGTAGGAAATAAAGATGCAAATGAATAAGGAATGAAATGAAGATGCTCATGAATACAGTATGAAATGAAGATGCAAATTAATAGGGTATGGAATGAAGATACTAACGGATATAGCATGAAATGAAGATGCTAATGAATATAGTATGAAATGAAGATGCTTATAAATAGGCATAAAATAAAAGCTGCTAATTAATACAGTATGGAACGAAAATGCTAAAGAATACAGTATGAAATGAAGATGCAAATGAAAACAGTAGGAAATAAAGATGCAAATGAATAAGGTATGAAATGAAGATGCAAAAGAATACGAAATGAACAAGTTAATGAATACAGTACGAAATAAAGATGCTAATAAATAGGCATAAAATAAAAGTTGCTAATGAATACAGTATGGAATGAAATGCTAAAGAATGCGGTATGAAATGAAGATGCAAATGAATAAGGTATGAAATGAAGATGGCAATGAATACAGTGTGAAATGAAGATGCTAATGAATACAGTATGAAATGAAGATGCTAATGAATACAGTATGAAATGAAGATGCAAATGAATAGGGTATGGAATGAAGATACTAACGGATATAGCATGAAATGAAGATGCTAATGAATACAGTAAGAAATGAAGATGCTAATAAATAGGCATAAAATAAAAGTTGCTAATGAATACAGTATGGAATGAAATGCTAAAGAATGCGGTATGAAATGAAGATGCAAATGAATAAGGTATGAAATGAAGATGGCAATGAATACAGTGTGAAATTAAGACGCTAATGAATACAGTATGAAATGAAGATGCTAATGAATACAGTGTGAAATGAAGATGCAAATGAATAGGGTATGGAATGAAGATACTAACGGATATAGCATGAAATGAAGATGCTATTGAATACAGTATGAAATGAAAATGCTAATGAATACAGTATGAAATGAAAATGCTAATGAATACAGTACAAAATGAAGATGCTCATGAATACAGTATGAAATGAAGATGCTAATGAATACAGTATGAAATGAAGATGCAAATGAATAGGGTATGGAATGAAGATACTAACGGATATAGCATGAAATGAAGATGCTAATGAATACAGTAAGAAATGAAGATCCTAATGAATACAGTGTGAAATGAAGTGCTAATGAATACAGTACAAAATAAAGATGCTCATGAATACAGTATGAAATGAAGATGCAAATTAATAGGGTATGGAATGAAGATACTAACGGATATAGCATGAAATGAAGATGCTAATGAATATAGTATGAAATGAAGATGCTTATAAATAGGCATAAAATAAAAGCTGCTAATTAATACAGTATGGAACGAAAATGCTAAAGAATACAGTATGAAATGAAGATGCAAATGAAAACAGTAGGAAATAAAGATGCAAATGAATAAGTTATGAAATGAAGATGCAAAAGAATACGAAATGAACAAGTTAATGAATACAGTACGAAATAAAGATGCTAATAAATAGGCATAAAATAAAAGTTGCTAATGAATACAGTATGGAATGAAATGCTAAAGAATGCGGTATGAAATGAAGATGCAAATGAATAAGGTATGAAATGAAGATGGCAATGAATACAGTGTGAAATTAAGACGCTAATGAATACAGTATGAAATGAAGTGCTAATGAATACAGTATGAAATGAAGATGCTTATGAGTATACCATGACATTAAGATGCTGATAAAGTACAAAACACAACATACTTTCCAAGAGTTTCATCTATATCTCCTCTATCTGGCTCACTTCCTCTGTATCTTCCTTTGCAACTCAATGGCATTAGCTCATCAGCAGGATAGGCATAGTGCTGTAAAATGAAGTACAGTAAGTACTGTTATAAATACATTACTACAATCTAGAGGTGTACCAGATCGCTCTTTATAAAATCTGGCTGGAACCGGATTTACCAGATTTTTTAAATCAAAATCCAGTCGGTAATCTGGTCTACCAGATTTTCATACGACAATGATTATCATAATCTCATATGATTGCCTAGAATATCACAACTCGCCAAACAGTACCTGTCGATGTCTGCATCCAGTGAACACTCCGGAAAGCTATTCTCAGAAGCTGGTAGCATTTTTGAAGAGAAGCAAAATTTGAAGCAGAAGCAAAATTTAAGCAGGATTTAACCCTGTACACTGAATTAGTAGTTGAATAGACAATACTGATACCAAATATGCTTAGCTTTCTTTGTTTAATTTATCTACCTCTTTCTCCAACTGTCTAATATATCATTCTTTAAAATTGAGAAAATCCGGTTTACTGGCCCATTCTTTTATAGATCCGGCTGGAACCGGATATCTGGCGAATCGGAGATCCGGTACAAGATTTCTGGTTTACCAGATATCCGTACACCCCTAATACAATCTAATCAATGCAAAAACTAGGTAGGGTTGAAAATATTAAGGCAAGAAATGAAGTAAAGCTAAGTCACTGAATGCCTGAGAACACAATGAACAGAACAAAATATTAGCATTAAAATGTTGAAATGGGCATGTCCGTTTTTTGCTTCTCACTGTTTAAAGATGTTTTTAAAACAATGTTAGGAAGGTCCTTGAGCAAACTTCTTTCAATAGTCAGATAATGATTTGAAAGTTCTTACCATGTATGAACTGTAAGCATGGTTAAACATCTCGGTAACTTTCATTCTGTAACAATGAGCAAAGAATATAATCAATACAAAAATACCATGAACAGTTGTTGAGCTGTACAAAACTTCAAAATTGCAATAAACAGCAGAAACATTTTCGGGCATACTTAAAAGCTTTTTTCGTCTGACACTTCTCAGAGTATGAATGTCAGAAACAGACCGGAACAATAAACTGAGGCAGAATTTATACCCAGATGTGGCTCGAAATGCACCAATCAGAAAAGAAAAGCTGAATTGGCATTGTGTTTTAAACACCAATCAGCTTTAGGCAGGAAAAACAATGAAACTCAATTGAAGAGTCCAAGTGAGAAAACGAACTCTTTCTGTCTACACAGAACCAGCTTTTTGGTTTTGATGTGGACAGATTCCAAAACGCTGAGATGAAACAAGGATCTAGCCCTGTACCATGCCTGAGTGACATCACAACATATACAGGTGATCAGAGATATGGGTGTTCCATGGATACCGTGAATCCCAATCACAATAAGGCTTGGTTGGTGTTGTTGAATTTCACCAGTGTCCTTTACCGGATTACCTGCCTGTCCCTGCCTGCCCCCCAGCCCCCAGGCTTCAACTCAGGCAATGCAATGCATAAAAAAGGGACTGGACTTCTCTTCCATTAGCTTGATTACAATTTAAGTTCCCGCATTCTGGGAACTAAAGATTTTATTCTTAGTAAGTACTATCTAGACTATCTTAGTCTTAGTAAATCTTAGATCTTATAGGTTATCAAGCTTCTGCCAGCTGGTTGGTAGGTGGTTAGACCCTCTCTTTCATATACCCATAATATAGGCCTACCCTAGTCTACCTGTCTACAGGTCTAGACTATATGTATCATACAGTCATAGATCTTTTTGACAACACAATCTAGTCTACCAAAAAGAACTTATACACGTCCATTTCGGTGAAGAACATTATAAGATGAAAATAAATATTATAAAAACTCACTTAAGTTCTCTTTTCTCCAATTTCGTTACCTCGCTGCTGACTTGATTTGATGTTAGTAAAATAAAGATGGCAAGCAGACTTGAAGCGACGCCATTGACGAAGTTGGCCTTTCGGGCAATTGAAAACTCACCCATCGCAGCCAAACACAGAGGTAAAAAGCCAGGAGAGAAGATATAAACAAATGCTGCACAATTTAGTCTTTTTCACATTTTCCCTTGATTTAATTATATCTATAATTTCTTATTATTTTCGAGTCTCTAGCTTCCTGCTGTTTCGCTGGTGATGGCGAATGTTAAAAAAGAATGACAACAGAGCAACTCGCCCCAGACCCTTCTTGAACGTATAGGACAACAGCTGTGATGACAATGTTGACAACAAAGAACAGGAACATGTAGCACATGTGCTCAAAATGATGACACGAGGTTAAAAATGTTGCAAAAAATGTGGAAATCTACATATACCCCACATATACTCACTTTTTGCAAAGTGGCCCCATCAGCAACGTTTTGCAAACGGATTTGTGAAAAAAAATTTGCAAACGGTTCAGTCAAAGTGGCTCTATGCTCGACTGTGGAATAACCTCCCGGAATCCCATAGTCTTCAGTCCCGTTCCTTTATCCTGTTCCTTATTTCTGAAATTACTCATGGTCTTCAGTTCCGTTCCTTTATCCTTTTCTTTAGTTTTGAAATTACTCATGGCCTTCAGTCCCGTTCCTTTATTCTGTTCCTTAGTCCTGAAATTATCCATGGTCTTCATTCCCATTCCTTTATCCTGTTCCTTGACTTTGTTATTTTTCACATTCCTTAGTTCTGAAATTGTTCACGGTCTTAAGTCCGGTTCTTTTATCCTGTTCATTAATCCTGAAATTAATCATTGTTTGAGCTCCCACTCCTTAGCCTTATTCCTCAGCTTTACTATTGTTTAAATTACTTATTCATGGTCTCCAGTCCCATTCCTTGGTCCCGTTCCTCAGTCTTGTTATTGTTCAGATGTTCAGTGCTGTTCCTTGGTCCTGTGCCTCAGCCTTGCTATCATTCATGCTCCTTAGTTCTAAAATTATTCATGGTATTCAGTCCCGTTTCTTCGTCCTGTTTCTCAGTCTTGTTATCGTTCATGTTTCTTAGTCCTGAAATTATTCATGGTATTCAGTCTCGTTCCTTGGTCTTATTCCTCAGTCTTGTTACTGTTCATGTTCCTGATAGTCTTAACTCCCATTCCATAGTCCTCTTCCTCAGTCCTGAAATTACCCATGGTCTTCAGTCCTGTTCCTTAGTCCTGTTCCTCAGTCCTGAAATCATCCATGGACTTCAGTTCCATTCCTTAGTCCTGTTCCTCAGTTCTGAAATTACTCATAGCCTTCAGTCCCGTTCCTTAGTCCTCTTCCTCAGTCCAGTAATTAGTAATGGTCTTCAGTCCTGTTCGTTATTCCTGAAATTACTCATGGTCTTCAGTCCCATTTCTTAGTCCTATCCCTTAGTCCTGAAATTACTCATGGTCTTCAGTCCTGTTCCTTAGTACCTTAGTCCTGTTTCTCGGCGTTTTGCTATTACTGCAGGATCCTGTTTGTCTTGTTCTTGTGGTAGTTGATCTTTCTCAGTCCTGTTTCATATAGCCCATATAGCATAGTCAGATACTGCTATCCAGCCATCCAACCGCTTACACTATACTTCAGGATGGTATTTGGAAATGGTTTTGTTGGCTTACCAATAGATGTATTTAGACACGCATAGCGCGGGGCAAATTTTGTACCCATTGCAGTTCCTTTTGTTTGATGATACATAATAGTATCGAGCATGAAATTATTGTTTTCAAGCATGAATTTCGTAGAATCTAAAATAAAGTCTCGATGAAAACGTTCCGTAATCAGATCTTTGCGTTTATCTATCCAGGAAGCAATGATGTTGTAGATTTAACTTGAAGTCCTAAGTTTCACCCCGTACAACGTGATGTGCAGTAACGTGGAGGATGTGCAGTATAGTGGAGGTGCCAATACAACGTGGAGGGATACCATCATGTAAGTGGAGGTGCCAATACAACGTGGAGGGTTATCATCATGTAAGTGGAGGATGCGGAGTATCGTGGAGGTTATCATCATGTAAGTGGAGGGATATCATTTTTAACGTGGAGGGATACCATCATGTAAGTGGAGGATGCGGAGTATCGTGGAGGGTTATCATCATGTAAGTGGAGGGATAGGCCTATCATTTGCAACGTGGAGGGATACCATCATGTAAGTGGAGGGTGCCAATACAACGTGGAGGGTTATCATCATGTAAGTGGAGGATGCAGAGTATCGTGGAGGGTTATCATCATGTAAGTGGAGGGATATCATTTGCAACGTGGAGGGATACCATCATGTAAGTGGAGGATGCGGAGTATCGTGGAGGGTTATCATCATGTAAGTGGAGGGATCATTTGCAACGTGGAGGGATACCATCATGTAAGTGGAGGGTGCCAATACAACGTGGAGGGTTATCATCATGTAAGTGGAGGATGCAGAGTATCGTGGAGGGTTATCATCATGTAAGTGGAGGGATATCATTTGCAACCTGGAGGGATACCATCATGTAAGTGGAGGATGCGGAGTATCGTGGAGGGTTATCATCATGTAAGTGGAGGGCTGCGACGAATACTGAAATGTTGCATGGAAATTGCATGGAAGTTAGAGAGGATATGGCCTATTCTAATAGTCACGAAAACTCTGCTTGTACTGTATTCGAAGAAATGGTCGATGTGATAAATCGTATTTACTTATTAGAATACTGTACATACGTCAAAATGTAAATACTTTGGTTAAAAGTTTTTAATATTTATTACTCACTTCGTTTTCCTTTCGGGTGATTTGTTTGTTATGGTTTGTTATGTTGTAAATAGAGCGCTTAAATTAATTCTGTGATCATGCTGCAAAAAATCCTGTTTACGTGATGGCGGAAATGTGGTTTAGCTTTGTTTACAAAAACAACGCAAGAGAAAGCATCTCACTAGACTTACCCTGTCTAAATCTTTTTTTATCCGACCACGAATTCATAACCGAAATGTGACAGCGTTGCGGAGGAGACAGTGAGAAAAGTGAACGGAGATTTAGACTTATACTCTTGTGCAGGTCATGAATAATTAATGAGTTTGCTGGGGGTTTGTTGATTCTGCAAATGCTCAGGAGGTATGATAACAATTGTTAAGCAGTGAATGAAAGGAATCGACATTTCTCAGACAAATTTTACAAAAGGTACAAATTTTACAAATTTTCCCTTTTATTAATTAATTCTGTTTATGTTATCTACGCAAATAAGAAAACCCCCTTGCAATTTTCATGGTACGATTACTCCTCTAATTTGCTTTGTTTTATTTCAATGCCATTGAATTGTCTATGTTCAACATCAAAGAGAATGCCGGCGGACAGAAATCTTTCCGCCGGTTCAGGAAAAACAAAGGAAAAAGCTCATTAATTATTCATGACCTGCACAAGAGTATAAGTCTAAATCTCCGTTCACTTTTCTCTTTGCCTCCTCCGCAGCGCCATGATATTTCTGGCATGATTGTGTTCGGATAAGGAAAGATTTAGACTTAGGGTAAGTCTAGCATCTCACTTGACCCCTTGCCCTTACCGTCGATGCATGGCAAGAGTTTGATGCAAATGATAAAACTCTTTTCAAATCGGGTTCTCGTGTTGTGTATTTCAATTAAAACAGCTGACTCGGGTTGTTTTACGGAAGAACAATGAATGAATGAACACGAGAAAAAACGACGAACTAACGAATAACCATGAATGAACTCAGCAATACTCAGGCGAACTGGTCACGGCACCAAATTGTGAAGCACAGAAAGAGACAGTCCTGTATTTTATTCATAAATATATACAAAACAACCTTAAATTCAAAACGTGACTTTACGTGAACGTGGCTAACTACAATATACTACAACTAAGAATAAGAAAACAGGAAAAAGCGTCTTATCACGTGATCTCGTGCCCAGTACTTGACAATCATATTGATGTAATTGCATTGCCTGGCCTTTTTCGTTGTTGCATCAATATCCCACTGGTAGATACAGTATACACTTTTTTTTTAATAAGCAACCGCTCAATTAGCAACTAGGGCTGAACTGACCTTAACATTAAGCAACTTGAGGGCTCAATTGAATTACTGTAAGCAACTAAGAAGTCAAACAACCAAGCTTATTCTCTTTCTTGTGTTAGGAAATTGTTCCTCGTTCTTATGTTTTGCATGTTGAAGTTCGATGGCTAACGTTTTTCCACTTACTGTCTCCCAAAAGTCATGTTGTAGGCCTAACAGATGACAATTTTGACCCGTGAAGTCAGGGGTGGTTAGTAGGTACAAAAAATTTTAAGCAACGTTTAAGCAACTTTGAGGGCTGAAATGTCTAAAATTTTAAGCAACTTTGAGGGCTGGACGAAAGTCAAGTTGCTTATTAAAAAAAAGTGTGTAATCTGTAACAACGATGAAAGTTTATGAAATCTACTGTATGCAAAAATGAAAGACAATGTTTCTGCTGTTTCTGCGAGAGGCTTGTTGACTGGAAACAACAATACTGGTACTTAATGTTTAATGATTTTCACCAATGCATAGAGTTGGAGGAAAAGTGGGCTCATTCCTTTTCTGCTGAAAATCAATCGAAGGCCCCCCTGTTAATATTATGACGGTTTTCGACGAATTGGGAAATCAATGTCTGAGAGAACTGGGGTGGACATGTCCACCCCAGTCCACCCCGTTGTGACGTCACTGGAAACAGAGTGACCTTTAAGAAGAATGGAGGCAGGAAGCTGAAGAAGAAAATGGGACTGAAGATAAAGTTCTTGGAGAACCTTTCTTTGCCAAGTTCAGAAAATGAACTATCATCTGGATGATGAAAGTGACTGTCTTCTTCAAAGTAAACATTTTTATTATTATTTTGGACCCGCTCGTTTATTTTCAGATTTTTTTACCCAACCAAATTCCAGGCTCAAAATTTTTTGTACCCAACCATTTTGATGTGTAAAATTTTGCTTACCCAACCCATTTCGCTTCAGTGTTCAGTACCAACCTTTGTATAAATAATGAACGGTCCCTATCACAATAATAACACACAGATGTGCGAGCGGTCATCATCGAAAATTGTGTGCACGTAAGAGAATGGTTACTAGTCTTATTTTCCTAACAAAAAGATTGAACAATAACTCATTGTCCGTTTCCAGACTATCCCTTCTTTTGACTATGATTTAACTATCTCTGTATACAGTAGTGGTCATGAAACTGAACATGTAGTTAAGTTTAAGGAACTATTAAGGAACTTTTGGAACTACAATCTTCTCAAAAGAAGTCAAAAAATAAGGAACTTTAAGAACTAGGCCTTGAGCTAGGTTCCTTATGAAAAAAGCGTGCACAGCAAAAATATTTTGACCCAAATTTCAGCCAGGTGTTTCTTATAAAGATGTCATAAAGTTTTTCTTTACCCGTTTGTGTTCCACCATACACAACCAAACGATCGAGGTTGACGTTTGAAAATCGAAAAAAAATTAAATTTAGCATAGCAGGTACGTGAAAGCAAACGAAAATAAGATCGTGTTTGATGATAAAGTTAGTTGTGTTGTGTGGTCATTCGAAACAAGTGATTATCATGCGTATCATATTTCTTTGTTCTATGAAATTCTATCTTATATCCTTTCCATTCTTTACTGGAGCCTAAGCTTTTGGTAAGATGAAGAGTTGTTCTAGATTATTCCTAATTCTAGCTTTAACAACAGCATTTGGAGTACTTCTTTTTATTTACCAGTTCATGGACACAAACTATGTTTATAAAATGGGGAAAAGTAATGTTCTTCCTCCTTTTGCTTTCCACAATGTCAATCCTCCGCTCAACGAAACAGACCAAGATGGAGATATTAGTTTCGCCATGTACGTTCGTCTTACCACCATCCAATCTCAAATGGAAAACCTTAGAAAGTGGCCTATAGCGTCAATGAAGCTGTTCTTTGTAAAGAAACTACTCAATCTTGTTGTTGTGTTAGATGATGAAAAAAAAGAAGACCACGAATATGGCGACAAATTACTGAAAGAACACTACGATATAAATATCAGAATTTGCTATGCCAAATCACTTTCAAAGGAAATTTATCACAACTGGGGATATGCCCGAATGTATTTAGATATGATGCACGTGGAATTATGCTCAACCAAAGAGTACATCGGCTTTATCGACTCCGATACTATTTTTATTACTGCAGTAACCGAAGAAACGTTATTTGAAAATAAGAAACCTGTTGTTGTTGGCAAGATCGGAATTCCAATGAAGCCATGCTGGATACAAACAGGCGAGTATGTTCTTGGTTTCAAGCAGGTTATACAAGCAATGGCGTATTTCCCAATTACGTTTAAAATAGCGCATATTAAGGAGATGCGAAAATATGTAGAAAAAAAGCACAAAAAGCCCTTCGCTCAAGTGTTTAAAGAGGCTCCTGAAGCTGTAAATGTGACAGTAACTTATTGCTATTGCCATTTCAGTATCATGGCTAATTACGTGTGGCGTTACCACAGAAGTGAATACGCTTGGCATTTGCAGCCCATACCAAATGGATTATGGAATGGCGAAAGGGCACTAGCAGCAATGGTGGATCCAGATTATTTCAAGAAAGAAATAAAAGAGAATGAAAAAGTTCCAATTGCAAGGGCTGCTGTCCATGGCAGGCACATGTACTCTGGTGGAAAATACTATGAAGGGGAACCAATTCCACTTGCAGCATCCAGCAACCTGATGCGAGAGGGCCTTTGTCACTCCTTTGGATTTGAGCTTTGCCCAAAAAGTTGTGATGATTTCAATGCAAATTCATTACAAGAAAGTCTCTTTTCATTTGAAATGCATTATTGGAAGTGGGATGCAAGATGTAGCATTGCTCAGTCAAAGCATTACAAAATGGTGCACGAAATACAACGAAATAGCTCAGAACAATTTTATGTCAATCCATCAAATAATAAAAGATTTTGCTTTATTTTAGAGTATCTCCGCATGAATAAGCGAATTTTGTGAAGAACAGGTTTTAATTATCTTGACTTTCCTCTTTAAAAAACTTGCTACCTCCTCAAAATACCTTGTGCCATTTTCGATGACTCCTTGTCCTGCTCCTTATTGACATTATTATCCTTTTCCTTACTCCTGTTTCTCAGTCCTGAAATTACTCATGGTCTTTAGTCCTATTCCTTAGTCCTGTTTCTCAGTCCTGAAATTACCCATGGTCTTCAGTCCTGTTCTTTAGACCTGATCCTCAGTCCTTAAATAATTCATGGTCTTCAGTCCTGTTCTTTAGACCTGATCCTCAGTCCTGAAATAATTCATGGTCTTCAGTCCCATTCCTTTGTCCTTTTCCTCAGTCCTGAAATTACTCATGGTCTTCAGTCCCATTCCTTTTTCCTATTCCTCAGTCCTGAAAATACTCATGGTCTTTGATCCCATTCTTAAGTCCTGTTCATCAGTCCTGAAATTACTCATTACTCAGCCTCCACTGTACTCAATGTTATCCCTCCGCTGTACTGAACAGCCTCCACTGTACTCAATGTTATCCCCCCACATGCATCATGTTATCCCTCCGCTGTACTGATGTTATCCCTCCACAGTACTGAACAGCCTCCACTGTACTGATGCTATCCCTCCGCTGTACTGAACAGCCTCCACTGTACTCAATGTTATCCCCCCACACGCATCATGTTATCCATCCACTGTACTGATGTTATCCCTCCACAGTACTGAACAGCCTCCACTGTACTCAATGTTATCCCCCCACACGCATCATGTTATCCCTCCACTGTACTGATGTTACCCCTCCACAGTACTGAACAGCCTCCACTGTACTGATGTTATCCCCCCACATGCATCATGTTATCCCTCCACTGTACTGATGTTATGCCTCCGCTGTACTGAACAGCCTCCACTGTACTCAATGTTATCCCTCCGCTGTACTGAACAGCCTCCACTGTACTCAATGTTATCCCCCCACACGCATCATGTTATCCCTCCACTGTACTGATGTTATCCCTCCACAGTACTGAACAGCCTCCACTGTACTGATGTTATCCCCCCACATGCATCATGTTATCCCTCCACTGTACTCATGTTATCCCTCCACTGTACTGCACAACCTCCACTGTACTCAATGTTATCCCTCCGCTGTACTGAACAGCCTCCACTGTACTCAATGTTATCCCTCAATGTTATCCCACCACCTCGAATAATAAAAAAATAATAAAAATGAAAAATAATCAAAAATAATAAAAGCCCCAGGGGGCTAATTCGAGGATTTACCGCAGTAGTACCAACCTCGTACCCAGGGCAAATAGGACCTCTACATGAACACTGCGCTGCCCCAAAAGCCCCAGGGGGCTAATTCGAGGATTTACGGCAGTAGTACACCAAGACTGAGGGGAAGAGTTGCTGTTGCTGTTCCAATATCAATCAATCAATCAATCTCAGGAAGGAAGTTAGTCAATGGCTCCGAATTGAATCATGAAAAATTCGCTTTCAGTTTCACAAAGATTTGTTTCTCAAGTGTTAGATAGCATATACTAGATTTTATAATTCTGGTTTTATAACATTTTATGCAGCTCATTTCACAATAATGGTCGAGGTAATACACAAGGTAAAGTGCATTTTATTGCTTTATTATTGCGATGCTTTTAATTTAGCTAGACTAGGTAGGCGTAGGCCTAGCTCAAGGCATCAACTTATCTAAATCTAGGCGAGACGCGTTTGCTAATGATGATGATGATAATTTTGATTCATGAACAACGTACAATATTTATACTGATATAATACGCAATCGCTCCTAAATACGGATGAGTTCTATATAATTAATACATATCGAAGCACCGCTTAGCCTATTCTAGTTACGTATTGAGTTTAGTGACTGGGGCGCTTAAACAAAACATAGCATTGTAGGCGAGGCGTGAAGCAAGGAAGGCTAGACAAAGGCAAGGGTTTATAGATAGTAGGCCTCCAAGAGGGGGTGCAAAATCACACGATCACGCACAATTTTTTGACAATTCACACAATCATGTTTGAAAAACTTCACTTACACTTGCATACAACTTCAGGCATCTCTCCTCAAAATTTTGAGCAGGATCTGCATTCAGACTGCTTAACTTTGTATATCTAAATGATTTGCTTTGAAATATCTTTCCTGGACGCAGTGGCGTAGCCAGGGTCTTGGCTTTGGGGGGGGGCAAAAGACCAAAAATCATGGGGCTTGCCCCCGGAAAAATTTTTGGGACCATGACCTTCTACAGGTTGCAAAACGGCCCTCTAGAAAAGAGATTTTGACGGGCTTTCAAACAGAGAAAATATGCTGGATAATTCTTGCTTTTCACAATAGTTTCATTACAACACAGGCCTCTCCATGAGAATTTTAGAGGGTGCGTGGAAGATCGCGCACCTCGATATATTTAGGCGCGCGTTTTTTAGAAACGGTGACATATTCTCGCATTGACGAATTAGCTATTTGACTTTTTTATAAGATGTTTGTAACAAATGACCCAGCTCATCTAAACAGTTCCAATTAATCAGTTTCAACATCACACAGAGAATCAGAAGAATTGGGATTCGATGATGAAAAATAAAATCGACGAGAATTATTCCTAAAAGTTTCTTCGAATCGTTTTTTCTTTTCGCTTCTCCACGCTTCAGATTCAACGCCTGCAGCATGACGACGACACCGAATAAGACCAGATTTTCTTCGTTTTTGCAAATAAAGCTTAAATGTAGGAGATATTATACAAAGAACTCGGATATCACTACGCAAACCACGTAAACACACAACGCAGATGATTAACATCATCAATCTATCAGCGGTTGGATTGTTTTTATTCAATGACAGCCACTAAATATCAATTATGTGATTAGCAGAATCAAGATATTTTTATTCAAAGATCACTAAAAACTTTCAACAGACTTACAATCTTCGTGCAGCGTCTATTGCTATGCCAGAAAAAATTGTTCTTAGTCCATTGAAATTCATGAAAGCTACAAAATATCTACGTTGTAAACACAAATGTTGATACCCTGCATTTTTAGTATGAAAACATGGAAATACACTCTTTTTTATAAGAACAATTTTATAAGAACACGAGCCTGGATTCTGCCCAGATTTTAAGAACAAATTAAGAACAAGCTGAGGCTGGCATTTTCAAAAGCCCTAAGAATAATTAGCTAAATATATAAGTAAGACAGCCAGACTGAACGTAAAAAGCAAGCAAACAAAGAAATAGACAAGAATGCTGCATTTTCACACAAACCTAATCCGACCCCAGACATTGATTGAAAAATATAGATATCCAAGTAACCAAGGAATTAAGAACAAATTAAGAATATTTCAGGCATAGAATGCATACTTTTTGCTTGCCTATTGTGTTGTGTTACATACTGGATATCCGAAGACATCTCACCTCACCTGTTAGTTGGAACACTTGCTTTCTTGTTGATGTAGAACGTTCCAACAAGAATACTTATACGAAGCGGTGAAAATTTTCATTCTACATTTATCTACTAGAAACATGTACTGTGTTGTCTGATCTTTCGTTTACTCTACTAATTTTCTCGTGGTTTTGCCTTTTCGTTCTATTTTGTTTTATTTCGACAACGAGAGAAAGGAGATTGACGTTTTCACTTTTCACCACAGGAAGAATACGCTAGGGAGGTCTTTTAAATAAACTTAAAATCTGTCTGACGGGATCGTAAAAACACAAAAAAAGTCTGTACCTTTAGAACCCTTCACACATGGAGACCTATTGCAACAGGAGGGTGTGTGGGTTGAACAATAGTAAACATGTGGCATCAATTGCCTTTTGTTTTAAGACCCCGTTTACACGATATCGGTACCACACCGGTTTGATATGACACCGGTGTAGAATCTTTTGTTTTTAGACGAGCCGTTTACACGATATCGGTACCGCACCGGCATAAAAGGTGTGAAAACACATGTCGATAGCCACACCGGTACGATTTCATGCCGGTGTGATAGCGACATCGTGTAAACACCCATACCGGCATGCTACCGATACGATTTCATGTCGGTTTCACTTCGATTGCTTTTAGGATAGGAATTATACCGTAATATTTTCTTTATTAATTGATTTTTTGATGTAATATCATGAAACTTGATTCTCCTTGTCGATTGAAGTAAATTTAGTTGCTTTTCCTCGTCTTACACTTGGCTTTATTCGGTTTTTGACGCTTTTGACACAGCATTTTCGTGTATTTTTTACTATACATCAATGAAATAATGGCTGGTTGCTAAAAAATGTTTGCCTCGAGCAGCGGGACTGTTTGCAATTTGCAATTCTTGGTTTATTTTTGGTTTTGTTCTTTGTTAGAGCTTAGGCCATAGCCCAGAATCACAAAATTAAGCTCTATGATGTCACAGCCATTGTTTAATCAAAGCGACATGAAATCACACCGGTATCGTGTAAACGGGATGATAAAAAACCCACACCGGCATGGTTTCATGCCGGTGTCAAATCGTACCGGTGTGGTACCGATATCGTGTAAACGGGGTCTCTGGTTTCTGGCCGCAGAGAATCAACGTGTTTTGGATTTATGGGTGATTCAAATTCAAATGCAGACGAAACTTAGCAGAGCCATATCAGGTACACGTTTTTTATTTTATAAGACAGTTTTTTTGGGCCAACATTGAAACTTTCTTAGATATTTCATATTTTTAGTACCAAAACTTTCTTGTGACTTCCTTAGGAAAAATTTTTGGAATGTGGTATTTCTGCGTTTAATGCACAGTTTAAGGCACTGTATACATTGCACAAATATCACGTTTTCCATAGAGAATAGTGACTCGTGAAATAGCAGGAATAAACGACTGAACAGAAAAGCAAAAACAAAATACAGATCATTAAGAGTGAAAATATGAAACAGAACTTTTGTTAAGTTTCAAGAATCCAGTATTGAACTTTCTTAAGTCTTTAAGATGTTGAGCACCACTTTCTTATAAACCACTTTCTTACTAAAGAAAACGTGTATGCCATTACCTCTTTTTAGGTTTGCTTTGGTTTTGCTTGATGCAGGCCAAACCTGTCTGAATCTGAGAGAGGCTAAAGAGCGTATTCATCATACTAAAAACAGAGTGTGCAGAAAATTAGAACGAGGATTGTTTTCAAATAATTGGCAGGGCTAGATCTAGACTGATTACCTCAGTCTCACTCTTCGCAAACAGCAGCAACAACAACAACAACAACCATATAGCTGTTTGCTCAGAGTAGACTTATTACATGAGCCGTAGTTATCGCTATTGAATTGAATTGTTGGACGCTCAAACTAACTGAAGCGAACAACAACAACATCAATTCAATTCAATGTGAGTGAAAGTTAGGGACTTGGGAAGCAAGTCTATGCTCAGAGTCGGACTCATAAACTTTCAGCTGAAAAAGTGGTCAACGACTCCAACTTTCTGGAGCCATCTCTGATTGGCTAGTCATCTTCCTCCTACCCTTCCTCGATTTCATCTCAAAGATTCAAGCGACTTTCGATCACAGCGTTCACAAAAACAAACTAGGAGCAGTTTTATTATTTCTGAAGAGAGTTTAAATGTTGCAGATAGGGAGGGAGAACGACAAATGGCTTTAAGTGTACATATTATTTCAAATAATGTGTATGTTGCTGTCAATGTTAATAGTTTGAGCGTCCAGCATAGACTCAATAGCGATAACTACGACTCTTGTAATTAGTCTAGGCTAGATCCTTGTTTCATCTCAGCGTTCAGGAACAATTTGTTGCAAGTAAAAGTCACATCCGTGGCATTTCCTCTGCGCTGCAAGCTTTTGCTATCTTAGGTATCTTTCTTTCTTTTTCAGGAAGAATATTCAGCGTGAAGGCTGCCAACACTAGGCCATTGCAACGAATCGGCGCAAAAGACCAGAGATGCTTGCTTCATTTCACAAGATGGGGCCTAACATTAGCCCTGCAGCAATCACGCTCAGTTCTATCTTTGTGGCCTTTGAATACAATACGAAACTATGAATGCACTGGGACTGGACAGTTTGTTTTGGAGGCTGGCAGAAGATCTCCCATGGGCGAAGGGAAATATTCGTTTTTTACGAACGAGGGAGAAGATGAAGTAATGTTTAATGTTATCGATGTTTTCGTCACAGCAAGGCTGAATTCAAAAGCGAATCTCGTGCCGAATAAGCAAAAGCCAGAAGTCACTGACGATGATATTCTTGCTGCTTACGATAAACATCATTCTTGTGTGCTCGGTGAACCACCGCCAGATGTATTTTCAGGTATACTTCAACACCATTGAATTTGTTTATTTTATCCAGTATACCCGTTATTTTAGCGCCCTTTGTACGCATTGATTGAATGCCTAGTCTGGATAATACCAGACCTGAACCTCCAGCTGATATGCACCAAAGGATGGAGTTATGTATTTGACCGTTGCAGATTGTACTGGTGGGCTAGACTAAGGCCTGGTAGACTTCTTTGTAAAGAGCCTTTGACGGCTATTGGAGGAGGGCAAGCGTGCGGACATGATGCAACAACACCCGTATGTGGCAAAGAGAGGAACGAAAAGACTATAGATGTTCATTTTGCACCTGCTTTGTTGTCTTTTCGTTCATCTCTTTGTTAATTTACAATGATTTGTAATTCAGTTTTTTATATATAATCTATATGCTTATATGCTATTTATATAGTACGATATAATATATCTTACCTCTTCTAACATTTCATTTTGATAGAAAACGATGATTATGCTAAACTGGGCTCTCATGAAGCTAGCCGTCCGGTTGCTATGGGCAGTGAGAAACCTCCATCTTACGATCATCTAGCAAGGACCGGAGAAATAAAACCGGGTTTGCCTTCGTCCGGCATGTATGATCAGTTAGACCGGACAAGTAGTTGGGGAAGCAAAAGCCTGAGCAGCGAGCCAGGATACAATACGTTTGACAGATCAAAAGATGTTTGTGACGCATACGATCATTTCAGTAGAGTAACCGCTGATCAAGGAGCCGGAATGTTTCAGGTGAGATATTCATTTTGCTAATTCAATTCATTATCATATTCTTGTCTCTCTACCCTAGACGTATTACAAGAGTCTCAGTTATGCTCTTAATATCTAGACCAACAACCACAGCAATTCGCTACACTGAGTTCGAGTTTGACACAGTTTGAGTAGCCTTCTGAGAAAAATAACAACTTAAGGTGTAGCTGTGATAATTGGGACTCGTGTAATAAGTCTATCTGAAAGCGACAGATCACTCGCATACTACCATTCATTTGCCATTACGCAATTTGTCATAACTGACCAAGGTAGCTATTTTTGGTTTTGGTTGGGCGTCGCTATTTTCTCAACATATTCTAAAAATTGTGGTATTTTCTGCAGGATAAAGGTCATTACAATCGCTTTGGTAGTTACTCTGATGACAAAGCCTGCATTTCACCGGGAAACTACCCACTAACACATCACGAGCCATCCATTCCAAACATCCTGGAAAGCCCGAACGATCGGACGGGACTGGAGCAGCGATTCGGAAGTTTCTCGTCGACCAGCAGCGACGTGGCGTACTCGAATACAGTTAGCCCTGCTGATCGAAACTTCTTCCAGGCGAGACAGAACAGCACTGGTAGTGGAGTCAAGCAACGAAAAACAACTCGAGAAAGCGATCCGTTAGTTCCGAGAGACGAAGCACCGCCGTTACCTTCCCGCTCCAAGCTAAACCACCAAGGATCCCTGAGCAAGTCTAGGCCGGTTCCAGTACCAGGCGATCCGGGTAACAACATCATTGACCGTCAGTTTTCAACAGAGTCGCAGTATCAGAATACTGACCAATCAAATGACAAGGTTAAAGCTCCTTCACAGGGGCAAGATGAGCAGAGGCCTCCGGTCAATGAAAACGCCGTTGAATACGCATCCATTCCTGAAATATAAGAAACGCATTGTATAGGTTTATATATTAGTAGAATTTTTATATTGTGAATTAATTTGCTGCAGAATTGATAAAATGATGGTGCTGAAGTTTTACAAATTACACCAAGAAATTACAGTATACACTAATCCGGTTAGTTATACATACACTGGAACTTAGGCACGTAGGCCGTGGCCAAACGTTCAAACATTGTTGGTCAAGCATTAGACTTACCCTAAGTCTAAATCTTGCTTTATCCGAACACAAATTTATAACCGAAATGTGACACCGTTGCGGAGGAGACAGTGAGAAAAGTTAACTCTTTCTGGTACATGATTTTAAGTATGCACCCGAACCATGTCAAAGATAGGGCGCCTGTCGCTGTGTACGAAGAATGCTGGTACGCTGAGCAGGCCAGAGATGGTAATGATGGCGTTGATGACAAATATGTTGAAACAAATGACGTTGATGCTGCAGATGATATTGATGATGATTATGATGGTGATAATAACGATGACGATGATTAGGTCGATACCGATAACCACATATGCGATGATGATTATGCTTAACAATAATAATGACGATGATTATTATTATGATAATAATGATAATAATGAGAATGATAATAATAGTATGCATGATGATGATCGTGATGATGATGATGATTACGATAATGAGAATGACGATCTTCTTGATGGTGATAATGATGATGATGATGATGATGATGATGATGATGATGATGATGAAAATGATGGTGATGATGATGGTGATGATGATGATGATGAAAATGATATGATGAAGATGATGTTGGTGGTGATAGATAGTGGTTGGGGCTGACCGTGGTGGGGTTGGGTTTAACTTTGGATTGATTGTAAGGGATGATGATGCCGTTCCCTTGATCGCACCATATTCTAGAACCATCCATTTTAAAATTTCTCCGTTTAGCCTTAGTTTCCTTACTCGTGATGTCGTGCGCATGTGTGACATGGGTGACAAATATGCCAATCCTCGTGAAGTAAACAGCAATTGATCTATTGATCCTTGCGTCTATTGTTTTCACCATTGTAGCAGCGCTTTTGCATCCATTGTTCGCTGCTTCATCTAATGCTACAGTTTTGGTGTGTATGCGTTGCTCTAACCCATCAAATAGCTGAATTCAGCAAGCTGAAGACGAGAGAGAGTCAGGGTCATTCAACAGCGTAAATTTAGTGAAACGAGCCTGCTCGAATTGTTATTATCAGTCTCAAATATGCCAATGTTTGAACAAACGACCCCTTACTGCACCCGCAAATTGTTTTCCATCCCCCTCAAATCGAATAGATGTTGGTCAGTTCTAAACGTTGATGATGATGATGATTGTGACGTTGCTAATGATGAAGATGATGGTGGGGATCCTGGTGGTGCTTCTGGTTATAGTAACTCCGTTCCTTCGAGTCTCTCGAACACACATCCTTTTCGAAATAGCGGCACTCTACCCAGTTTCCTTGATTGCGGTGTCAAGAATGTTTGCAATGCTTGTTATTGGCAAAGATTGACTTATATGTGGCAATATGCCAGTCGTTTTGAAGTACACAACAATGAGTCATTGCATTGATTGTTTAGTGCACAATGTAGCGGCGTTTATGTACCGATTGTTTGCCGCAAGATCTAAAGTTTCGACCATTGTTGCGGGGCTTTCTGTACTCATTGTTCGCTGCTAGATCTTTTGTTACACATTTCCGTCTATCCGTGGGTTGGTAGGTGTGTGTGTGTGTGTGCATTACATCGAACCCCTCACATAGTGTACTCATTCTTCGTACACAATAATATATGGATGTAATTCAATTCAATTCAATCCTATATCGATCGATTCAATTCAATTCAGGTATGGGGTATAAAGGGGGGGGGGGTAAAGTGGGGGTATAGAACGCCTGAATGGTGGTGATGATGCTAATACTAATGGTGATAATACTAATGATGCTAATACTTATGGTGATTAAAGACTAAAAATCATCTACCACTCTTTCTCGCTGTCTGCTCCGCAGTGCCATGATATTTCTGGCATGAGTTTGTGTTGTGTTTGGATAAGGAAAGATTTAGCCTTAGGTTGAGTCTAGTCAAGCATTGGAGATTTGCTTTACAAGCAAAATGTTTGACTGTTTGGCCACGTCCAAAAACATTGCTCGTCCGACACTTTTTGGTAGCTTCAAAAACATCACGCCACAAGTTTTGCATATTTTTGCTTGTCAAGAAATGCTTGATCGTTTCGCCGCCTTTGCAACATTGCTTGTCAATTATTTCTATCAACTTTAAACTGCAATGACTTCGTTGTTCCGAAATGTTGGACGAGCAACGTGGCCAGACGGTCAAACATTTGTTTTGAAGCAAATTTCAAATGTTTGACCAACAATGTTTGATCGTATGGCCACACCATGAAACATTGTTTGAAAAACAGAATTCCCACAGCAATGTTTTTGAAAAACTTCCAAAAACATTTATTCTTGTATCAAGCAAAAATTATTGGGCGAGCAATGTTTTGTGATGTGGCCAAACGGTCAAGCATTTTGCTTGATAAGCAAATCGCAAACGGTTGACCAACAATGTTTGATCGTTTGGCCAGGGGCTTAAAGTAAGTTATCGTAGGACTGCTGTTTATGTGTTCCGGTCAGTCCTTCCCTGTAACCGTGTTGTGGAAGCGCAGAACATTTTATACCTATTGGAGTAGAGCTGGACTTTTCTGTCTAACTTACGGGTTTTTTTGTACCTTCTGTATTAAAATGATAAAATGTATAAATATATTAAAATTAAATTTGCAAAAATTCGGATCAGAACCTTTTGCCTCAACCCCGTCCAGATATGATCAGTTTATACCGTAAAAACTCTTTTATAACCCCCGGGGCTTTTTGAAGTTTTTGAGCGGGGAACTATTAGAGAATAGGGCAAAATAAATAATAATAATAAATGAGATATACACGCTTTTTTTATAAGGAACCACTTTATAAGGAACCTACATGTAGAAGGCCCGAAAATTTAAAGAACTTGTACTACTAAAGAGAAAATCATTAAGGAACTTTTGAATGTTGAATACTTTTGTCACTGCTAATAATCAAGAATTAGAAAGCCGGTTCCATTCATTTGCAGTCGAAAATCACATAAATTGCACGTTAAGCATGTATCCAATGTTTCTTTGAGTAGTCTCGAGCTTTGCTCACATGCAAATGTCTCTCTTTTATTGTTATGACCACTGTATGTGCACTTAAAATTAAGGAACTATTAAGAAACTTTTGGAACTACAATTGCCTCAAAAGAGGCCCAAAAATAAGGAACTTTAAGAACTAGGCCTTGAGGTAGATTCCTTACAAAAAAATAGCGTGTAGGGGCCGAGAGGCCGTATTGGCCTATAAAAAACCGTTAAAACTATACTTTAATCAAATGTATACACTGAGTCTATGTTTTCTTGGTCATATAGTTTTCCAAAAGATTTAACGTTCTTTGCGTTGACTACGTTGCTTGGCAAATTATTCCATTTTTTCCTGATTCAGTTCGAGGAGAAGTTCTTCCTTACATTTAAATTCCTCTTTTCGATTAAAACTTTAAAAATATTACCTCTCGTGTATCATTGGTCAATCTAAAAAATCTTGAAGTATCTTGATGTATCTTGAAAAATCTTGATGTATATACCTTCTTAGAAATTCTTCCCCTTGAACAATAAGGCTCTATTGAACCGGAGGAAGAATGTATATACCTTCTTAAAAATTCTTCCCCTTGAACAATAAGGCTCTATTGAACCGGAGGAAGAATGTATATACCTTCTTAAAAATTCTTCCTCTTGAACAATAAGGCTCTATTGAACCGGAGGAAGAATGTATATACCTTCTTAAAAATTCTTCCCCTTAAACAATAAGGCTCTATTGAACCGGAGGAAGAATGTATATACCTTCTTAAAAATTCTTCCCCTTGAACAATAAAGCTCTATTGAACCGGAGGAAGAATGTATATACCTTCTTAAAAATTCTTCCCCTTGAACAATAAGGCTCTATTGAACCGGAGGAAGAATGTATATACCTTCTTAAAATTCTTCCTCTTGAACAATAAGGCTCTATTGAACCGGAGGAAGAATGTATATACCTTCTTAAAAATTCTTCCCTTGAACAATAAGGCTCTATTGAACCGGAGGAAGAATGTATATACCTTCTTAAAATTCTTCCCTTAAACAATAAGGCTCTATTGAACCGGAGGAAGAATGTATATACCTTCTTAAAAATTCTTCCCCTTGAACAATAAGGCTCTATTGAACCGGAGGAAGAATGTATATACCTTCTTAAAAATTCTTCCCCTTAAACAATAAGGCTCTATTGAACCGGAGGAAGAATGTATATACCTTCTTAAAAATTCTTCCTCTTGAACAATAAAGCTCTATTGAACCGGAGGAAGAATGTATATACCTTCTAAAAAATTCTTCCCCTTGAACAATAAGGCTCTATTGAACCGGAGGAAGAATGTATATACCTTCTTAAAAATACTTCCTCTTGAACAATAAGGCTCTATTGAACAGGAGGAAGAATGTATATACCTTCTTAAAAATTCTTCCCCTTGAACAATAAGGCTCTATTGAACCGGAGGAAGAATGTATATACCTTCTTAAAAATTCTTCCTCTTGAACAATAAGGCTCTATTGAACCGGAGGAAGAATGTATATACCTTCTTAAAAATTCTTCCCCTTAAACAATAAGGCTCTATTGAACCGGAGGAAGAATGTATATACCTTCTTAAAAATTCTTCCCCTTGAACAATAAGGCTCTATTGAACCGGAGGAAGAATGTATATACCTTCTTAAAAATTCTTCCTCTTGAACAATAAAGCTCTATTGAACCGGAGGAAGAATGTATATACCTTCTTAAAAATACTTCCTCTTGAACAATAAGGCTCTATTGAACCGGAGGAAGAATGTATATACCTTCTTAAAAATTCTTCCCCTTGAACAATAAGGCTCTATTGAACCGGAGGAAGAATGTATATACCTTCTTAAAAATTCTTCCCCTTAAACAATAAGGCTCTATTGAACCGGAGGAAGAATGTATATACCTTCTTAAAAATTCTTCCCCTTGAACAATAAGGCTCTATTGAACCGGAGGAAGAATGTATATACCTTCTTAAAAATTCTTCCTCTTGAACAATAAGGCTCTATTGAACCGGAGGAAGAATGTATATACCTTCTTAAAAATTCTTCCCCTTGAACAATAAGGCTCTATTGAACCGGAGGAAGAATGTATATACCTTCTTAAAAATTCTTCCCCTTAAACAATAAGGCTCTATTGAACCGGAGGAAGAATGTATATACCTTCTTAAAATTCTTCCCTTGAACAATAAGGCTCTATTGAACCGGAGGAAGAATGTATATACCTTCTTAAAAATTCTTCCCCTTAAACAATAAGGCTCTATTGAAACGGAGGAAGAATGTATATACCTTCTTAAAAATTCTTCCTCTTGAACAATAAAGCTCTATTGAACCGGAGGAAGAATGTATATACCTTCTTAAAAATTCTTCCCCTTGAACAATAAGGCTCTATTGAACCGGAGGAAGAATGTATATACCTTCTTAAAAATACTTCCTCTTGAACAATAAGGCTCTATTGAACAGGAGGAAGAATGTATATACCTTCTTAAAAATTCTTCCCCTTGAACAATAAGGCTCTATTGAACGGGAGGAAGAATGTATATACCTTCTTAAAAATTCTTCCTCTTGAACAATAAGGCTCTATTGAACCGGAGGAAGAATGTATATACCTTCTTAAAATTCTTCCCTTAAACAATAAGGCTCTATTGAAC
Organism: Chrysaora quinquecirrha; assembly: GCA_014526335.1. Classification (NCBI taxonomy): domain Eukaryota; kingdom Metazoa; phylum Cnidaria; class Scyphozoa; order Semaeostomeae; family Pelagiidae; genus Chrysaora; species Chrysaora quinquecirrha. Next base: position 473,010 of record JACTAT010000225.1, read on the forward strand.
CGGAGGAAGAATGTATATACCTTCTTAAAAATTCTTCCCTTGAACAATAAGGCTCTATTGAACCGGAGGAAGAATGTATATACCTTCTTAAAATTCTTCCTCTTGAACAATAAAGCTCTATTGAACCGGAGGAAGAATGTATATACCTTCTTAAAAATACTTCCTCTTGAACAATAAGGCTCTATTGAACCGGAGGAAGAATGTATATACCTTCTTAAAAATTCTTCCCCTTGAACAATAAGGCTCTATTGAACCGGAGGAAGAATGTATATACCTTCTTAAAAATTCTTCCCCTTAAACAATAAGGCTCTATTGAACCGGACGAAGAATGTATATACCTTCTTAAAAATTCTTCCCCTTGAACAATAAGGCTCTATTGAACCGGAGGAAGAATGTATATACCTTCTTAAAAATACTTCCTCTTGAACAATAAGGCTCTATTGAACCGGAGGAAGAATGTATATACCTTCTTAAAAATTCTTCCCCTTGAACAATAAGGCTCTATTGAACCGGAGGAAGAATGTATATACCTTCTTAAAAATTCTTCCCCTTAAACAATAAGGCTCTATTGAACCGGAGGAAGAATGTATATACCTTCTTAAAAATTCTTCCTCTTGAACAATAAGGCTCTATTGAACCGGAGGAAGAATGTATATACCTTCTTAAAAATTCTTCCCCTTAAACAATAAGGCTCTATTGAACCGGAGGAAGAATGTATATACCTTCTTAAAAATTCTTCCCCTTGAACAATAAGGCTCTATTGAACCGGAGGAAGAATGTATATACCTTCTTAAAAATTCTTCCTCTTGAACAATAAAGCTCTATTGAACCGGAGGAAGAATGTATATACCTTCTTAAAAATACTTCCTCTTGAACAATAAGGCTCTATTGAACCGGAGGAAGAATGTATATACCTTCTTAAAAATTCTTCCCCTTGAACAATAAGGCTCTATTGAACCGGAGGAAGAATGTATATACCTTCTTAAAAATTCTTCCCCTTAAACAATAAGGCTCTATTGAACCGGAGGAAGAATGTATATACCTTCTTAAAAATTCGTCCCCTTGAACAATAAGGCTCTATTGAACCGGAGGAAGAATGTATATACCTTCTTAAAAATACTTCCTCTTGAACAATAAGGCTCTATTGAACCGGAGGAAGAATGTATATACCTTCTTAAAAATTCTTCCCCTTGAACAATAAAGCTCTATTGAACCGGAGGAAGAATGTATATACCTTCTTAAAAATACTTCCTCTTGAACAATAAGGCTCTATTGAACCGGAGGAAGAATGTATATACCTTCTTAAAAATACTTCCTCTTGAACAATAAGGCTCTATTGAACCGGAGGAAGAATGTATATACCTTCTTAAAAATTCTTCCCCTTAAACAATAAGGCTCTATTGAACCGGAGGAAGAATGTATATACCTTCTTAAAAATTCTTCCTCTTGAACAATAAGGCTCTATTGAACCGGAGGAAGAATGTATATACCTTCTTAAAAATTCTTCCCCTTGAACAATAAGGCTCTATTGAACCGGAGGAAGAATGTATATACCTTCTTAAAAATACTTCCTCTTGAACAATAAGGCTCTATTGAACCGGAGGAAGAATGTATATACCTTCTTAAAAATTCTTCCCCTTGAACAATAAAGCTCTATTGAACCGGAGGAAGAAATATGTATAAATATGATTGTAATAAGAAACAAAAACTATGTAAATGCATTTTATAAATTCTTCCCCTTGAACAATCAGGCTATATGGAGGAAGAAATAATACAATGCTGTTAGGGTATTTGAACAAGCGATGAGAATGCCGTTACTCATTTCAGTTTCTTAACACTTGGTGTGTGATTAGTAGAAGTCTGTAGGGTAAGTTCATTGAGTTTCGATATACCAAAAACTCTTACATTTTCGCGTATACCCTTGTATATATGTTTTTCTGTATACGCTTGTATGTCCATTGATTATAAAATTATCACTTTGTACTGTAGGGATCGTTGATCTGCGAGGAAGATTGAAAAATGAAGACTATTTGATTTCTGGTTGTTGTTTTTGGATTCGCATTTGCATTTTGCAGTAAGTAGGGCAAAGGAGTTTTAAAGTTCATTAATTTATACAACAGATATCCCAATGGGGGTGAAATTTCACCTACTTTATTTTTTGCAGCCAAAGCCATTATGGAATCGGGAAGCTTTAATGCTTATAATACATATGCTTATATGGATCATTTCGGTATGACGTCACACGGCATTAAAATTTTTCAAAATCACATGATATCGAGTTTTCGATATGAAAATCGTATAAAGCAGCCAAAACTTAGTATAGGTACAAAGTTTCAGCTTCCTAGCGTTTGTTTAATAAAATTAAGATTTTATGAGCATTCAAAGTTCCCGATTTCATAAAGGCTTTGACCGCAAAAAATGAACTTGGTGAAACTTTTTACCCCACATAGTCAAAGCCCTTATAAAATCGTGAATTTGAACGCTCGTAAAATCGATTCCACAAGCGCTCAGATGGTAAAACTTTGCACCTAGACTAATTTTTGGGTGCTTTATACGATTTTCGCATCAAAAAATTGATATCTTGCGATTTCGAAAATTTTTTTTCTACCGAAATGATCTATTAAAGGATACGAGTGCTAGGGCAGCGAAAATTTGTACTTAGACTAAATTTTGGATGCTTTAGAGTTGATATCTTTTGATCTACCGAATCGCCTTAATACCAGCGGTTATGAACACTATAAAAATGTAGCCCCACCCATGTTATGCTGTCTGTATATGATGTATAGTTATCAAGTAAATTCGCTCCGAAACTTGGCTTTAATTAGCTTTAAGCTATTGATTAGTGCAGCCAACATAAAATAAATTGATTATTATTATTGTCATATTATATAAACGATCGACACTTGTGCACATGCGCAGTCACTAAAACATGATATTTTAAAGCATGTTCATAGTCACAAGATTTATAAGATTTTCGTGAAGGTGTGTGAGATTATGAAGTGATACACGCCTCGGTGATAAAACGCTTTCGAATGCTTCAAGTGCTTTAAAATGAAATTTGAAGGTCTTCAGTAACTTCAAAATGTTTTGTTCAAATATCTCAAAAAGATTTTAGGTGCTTTTAGACCCATTTCTATGAAATTTTGTGCTGTGTGCCGCATGTACCCAGGTAGCAGAGGCCTTAATATAAGCTTACGGACGTTTTCCGCGAAGAGCTGCCCTCCTCAAATTGCTGCCTAGCTGCCTTGTATCTGAATACTCGAATTCCTCCCCCCCCCAACTTCAACCCCCCTTTAGGGCCTTAGAAGAGCACCTACAATAATTGTAATACCGAAACTAACGTTCAAGGCTATCGAAATCTCCTGCTGATGCCGAAAATTCTATTTTAGATGCAAGTGAAGAAGACGAATTTGATATGAAAGATTTCGCTGGATCTTATGAGGATGAGAACGCTGAACTTCAAGGTTGGTTTTTTCCATTTCTCACTTTTCCTATTAAAAATGAGTTGCTTGTTTTGTTGCTTTGTCATTTTGCTGGAGTTAGAAATAGATTTTGAAATCACAGGTTTCTTAACTATTTCGATGTAGATTCTCAGCTTTTCTTTCTTACTGGTGCATTTCAAGCCGCATCTGGGTATAAATTCCGCCTTAGTCTATTGTTTCGGTCTGTTTCTGATGTTCATACTGATGTGGAGTGTCGGACGAAAAACGCTAGTAAGTATGCCCGAAAATGTTTCCGCTGTTTATCGCAATTTTGAAATTATGCACAACTCAAAGACTATTTTATTTATTTTGATGTAGTGTATAAAGTTTTTAAGATTTGTAGGGAGATTACATAGCTTTATGAAATTGTAAATTACTGTATATTAATATGCTTTTGCTTGCTTACTTTCCAGTAAGCAAGCGCATGCTTTTGGTTGCTGTACCCAGGGAACTTACACCAGTAGTGGGTTTTTATTGTTCAAAATTGCGATATATCGCATTGCATTGCTAATAAAACCTTTACTCGACAGATCCCGGTTCCTGGTGCGTTCGTGCAAGTTCTTGCGCCCATTGTCGTCGCCGATGTACTTATATTTCTTCATGGTCTAATGGCAGAAGAAGAAGATGGTGAAGAAGTGAAAGGTGGAAGAGAACGTCGATTTCTGTCTTATGCACAGTTTTCCTTCATGTAACGATATGTTCATGTAACGATTATATTCGTTTTCTGTTCCTCTGTTGTCATACTGTCATATCCAGAGCCTCCTCTTTTAAGGGGATAAAACTAGGAGGGGGGGGACAAAAATTTAAGGGAACTTCTTGCTCTATTGTTCTATTTTTGCATCTTCAGCGCTCTCATTCAAGATGCACAAAATGCGAGGGGCTAATCTCTCCAAAAAATCTCCTCCGATTTCTGCAAAATCCTATTGTTTTTTGAAATTCCTTTAATAATTTTCAGGAAAATCTATTGTTGTTTTGTGAAAATCCCTGAAATCTCGCCCACTTCTTAGGAAAGTGATTTGCCCCTCGACAAAATGGACGATATATTCTCTTGAAATATAGCATACGCAAACGGAAGACAAAAAAAGTTAGAAAATAAAGGAAAATCTTGTTTTAAGGCTTTACACTTATTTTTTTTATAAGAAACTAAATGCATGCCCCCAAAATGCTGATGTGCAAGACTTGCAAACAGATAAACAGAACGCGTAAACAGATGTGAAGTCAAAGTGCGTGTGCTTGCTTCACTTGCTTCAGCTTCTGCTTCATGTAACTAGGCTTTACAGGTCCCCCAATATGGGGTCCCACCATAGGGGTCCCACGTTCCGAGTTCTAATCTGAGGTGTCCCACGTTCCTTTCGGGTTTTCCGCCATCAAAATATTCACCATAGGCATCCAATCAAATCCTTCGATTTATGAATGGAAATACGCTCAATTCTTCAATATAAATCTCTTTGTCGAAAGTCTTCCTCTCAATCCTGTTCAATAATAACTCTCTATTGAGCTGGAGGAAGAAAGATGAAACAATCTTGATCAATGCCTTTGAAAAGTTCTTCCTCTTGAACAATAATCCTCTATTGAACAAGCGGAAGAAATAAATACTGTTCTGGTCATAGAAATTGATCTGGTATTTGAGTGTGCATTTATGAGTAGGTGCGTCATTTAGTTCGGAAGGTGTTGGTCTTCAGTTGGTAGTATTTGGTAAGTTTTCTGCACTAAAAGCTATGTAATAACGAAAACTCTCACAATTTTTAATCTTTACATTATAAAGGTTGTACTGGGGACCTTCACCCTAAATAAAGGGTATCGTTTTTCATGATTTTGGCATTAACGCATTTTTTTTATAAGGAAGTTCGGCTCAGGCTCAGTACTGAAAATTCCTTAACTGACGACTGATGGCCTACTCATCCTTAGCAATCCCTTAACATTTTACTTTGTGATTCTTCAAAATTACCAATGGTCAAGGAAATATAGGTCATAAGGTGTCAGAAGATGAATAGAAATACTGATTGAAAAGCATGGGCGACAAGTATTGCTCGCTCTGTTAATGCAAAATTTCATCCTTTTTAGTCGATATGTAACGTTAAAGAAAAGTCAGATTCCTTGGTAGTCTCCGATCCATTGGGTACTAGAAATTCCTTTTTGCCTATCCGAGTAGTACCTTCCTTATGAAGCACTTCCTGACTTCCTGAAAAAAAAATGCGTGTGAGCACTGGTCTTTATATTTTTAAATTTGGTATAAATTAGGGTATTGATTTAATCGGTATTAACATAAATGAAACGGTCTTATTTTCGCTTATTCTTGCTTTTCTTGGCGACGTTTCATTAACTGACATATTGTGGTACATTTAAGCATATAACGTAGTGCAGGAGTTAATATTTTCGTATAATTTTGGGGATATATTTTCAGGAATTTGGTACAAATATGGGTAAGAATTTTGCTTCTTGGGCGGGACGTCCCTATCCGAAACTAAGTCAAGTACACCCCCCAAGGGCTCGATTTGCCAAGGAAAGATCATGTCCAATCCAGTCCAGATGAAAAACCCGGGGGGTAACTTCAATAGATCAGTGACGGGGGTGTGCCATTTTCGTAATAAAAAGTAGACCCCAAAATTTATGAAAATTCTAAAAAGTATACCCCAAAGTGCACAAAGAAATATGAAAAAAGTACATAGAAATACTCAAAAGTCTGTTTTTAGAGTTATACAGCTGAAATTTATTTGGAATTTATCAAAATTGATCATTTTAGCAAAAATGATACCCTAAGTTTGTAATTTTAGCAAATTTGATACCCCAAAATTTATTTTCCACCCCTAAAAAGGTACCTCAAAAAATGGCACATCCCGTACCCATATACATGGGAGTTACCCCCCGGGATGAAAAATAAAAACAAAGACAACTTTGATTTTTGAAATTTCGAGATATTTCATCATGTTGGGATGTCCACCAAACAGAACTATACAATCACTTTATTAAAGTATATAGGAGATATGCCAAACTGCTATTTATTGTTCGTAGTCGTAGAAGCAATTTATTGTGTGTAGTTGTAGAAAAATCAATATTGAACTAAGAACCTCGAGAGCCTCGGCAAAAATTATCTGGTTCTTTCAGAAAAAGGAATGCATACCCGTGTACATCGTAAATCTTCGAATAAGCCCCCGGTGGTTGCAAACATGAATTTTACGATGGGGGCTTATTCGAGGAGAGGGCTTGATTTAAAGTTTAGTGGTTCACTATTTTATCAAAATCAGGTGTTTTGAGTAGCCTGCCTGCAGACTCAACTGGTTTTACCTCCGACGAGTTGAGTTGAATTGAAATTTGAATGTTCGTTCTCTGGTAAAGGTAAAACCAGTTGAGTCTGCAGGCAGACTAGTTTTGAGGGGATTTGAGGGGAGGGCTTATTATAAGAAGGGGGCTTATTCGAGGATTTACTGCATATATCAATTTATTGTAATTATCTCTCCTTTGTACTTCAGAGTTCGTTGATCTGCGAGAAATTTTGACAACATGAAGACACTTTGCTTTTTGGTCATTGCTCTTGGAATCGCATTTGCATTTTGCAGTAAGTAGGAGTCGGAAGTCATTTAGTTTGATTGGAAGGGAATGCGGTAACACCACTAGGAACTCCAACTATATAGGGACTAAATCGAGTACGGTAAATTCGTGCGTACCCAAGGGCTACCTTCTAAACGAAGCCATATATGTCTTTTTATGGGACTGGAAAGCTATTTTTTGTACACAGATTGCTTAAGCATAAATTGTCCAGAAAACATTTTTGTTGCATCTCGTTAGACGTCAAGTTTACACCACGTTTACACAGCAGTTAGTAATCACCGGAGGCGCAGTTTTTGTATTGCGAAGGAGCTCACTTTCTTCCGCAGGATTTGTGTTGTTCTTCCTCCACGACAAAAGAGTTGTTCCATGCACACGTTAGGTATTGCGGAGGAGCTCACTTTCATCCCCGCATTTGTCCTGTTGTTATTTTCTTGGAAACTTGATGTTTGCTGGTGTTAGAAAAGCGTTTTTCTCCCTCCCTATTCCTTCCCTTACTTTCCTTCTCCTTACTTTGTTTCTTTTTCCCTTTTTTCCCTTTCCCACGGCTCTTTCTCCCTCCGTGGCCTTTTCCGGAATTTAATTTCCCTTGGCAATCACCTGTCATGAAAGGGTTATTGCCCAGTCTCAGTTAAGGGCGATTGCTTAGGCGAATGCACAAAAAGCCCACTTTCTGAGGCAGGTAAGTATAGCGTGGAAAAAATGGATGTTTATGAATAAATAAAATTTTCGGGAGTTTTCGGGACAATGCCCAGCGACCTCGCACCACACAGAGGCATGCCTCTGGCCACTTTAGAGCTCCTAAAACTATAGTAAATGCTAAAGCCGAACAGGCAAGAACAAATCTCTTACAAATGCCGAAAATTATAATTTAGGTGCAAAGGAAGAGGAAGAAGTTGATGCTTTTGTAAAAGACTTTGTTGGACCTCATGAGACTGAGAGGGACGCTGAACGTCAAGGTTCGTATTGTCTAATGACTTATCACTTTTTATAATCATTTCTTATACTTCTATCCTGTACACGTATGGTACCTCCTGCGGTTGCCAGATGGCAACATTAGATTCAATGCCATTCCAGATTCCCTGGTTCCATGCAATAGTCTTGCCTTATGTGCTTTTACAAAGATATGTATGCAAAGATCAACACAGGAGGAACCGCACAAAAGTCTTGAGTTATGTTTAAAAATGTTTCAAAATGACAATTTTTGAATTCTCCGCACGTCAGAGTCCTATAAACATGCTTTGGTTGGCATACCTTTCGCAATTAAGGGTAAGGCAATTAGAAACAATAACCTTTTAGAAACACTCCATTCGTAAATGCACAACATGCTATTTCCAAGTGAATGGACCTTTAAAACCCCTTTTCTCAGACATTATGGACAATTTTGGTGCAAAAACCCTTCAGGTTCATCACTATATTGTATTGTTTTGCATTTTGTGATGTCATTGTGACGTCATAATAGAAGAGAGAACCGCCCGACCTGTTTTTTTGGTGATGCTCTACCCTTATGCTAAATTTCATTGCATAACAGGCATATTACACGGGGGAGGGGGTGGCGGAAACAACCCCCCCCTTAAATAGTAGGTCAAAAAAGCCGATATGGATTATGGTTAATGTATTACCCTTGCCCAACAGATCCTGGCTCCTGGTGCGTTGAAGCAACTTCATGCACCAGTTGCCGTCGCCGATGTACAAATTATGGCTGGGGTGGTAGAAGACGAAGATGGTAAAGAACTGAAAGCTGGAAGGAAGACACTCATTCTGCCTGATGCATTATTCTTTTTTGTTTTTATATATGCTCATTCCACGCTGACTTGCTGATGGTGATCAATTGTGTTTCTCTTTCTCGTTTCTGTTCACAAAAGGGAACTGAACTACTTTTCGTTTACACGTTTTTTTTTATAAGAGCAACCTTTATAAGAAACACCAGGCTGAAATTTGGCCAAATTTCTTTGCTATTAATCCTAAAGTTCACCATCGTAAAGCCCTTGCCCGGAGACGCATTTGAAGCATGCATTGCCTAATTTTAAAGAAAGTTTATAACTGCACATTTGACGAAGTGCAGGGGGTTGTGGGCGGAGTCCCAGAAAATGTTTGCTCACCACGCCCTCTACTTTGACTATGAATGTGACCAACACCCTTTTAGTGCCGCAAATTTCGTTAGAATAAACATGGAACAAAGTGATTTTTATAATCTCAAAAAAATGTGATGGAAGCAATTAAAGAGGTTGCTTCAAGGGATTAGGTATCCCTCCCGAAAACATCTTGCACTAGACGTTTTTATCACTGCACATTTTTGCTGTTTATCGCTGCACAAAACCATTTTATCACTGCACAAAAGTGGTGAAAATGGTGGTTGTTTGGGAGTGAAAATCGCACCAAAAATAAGAAACAGGCAGGCTGAAATCGAAGCCAAGTGTTCTTGTAAAACGGTACGCAAGCAGAATCTGATCTTTTTCAGTAGGAACGCGGGAATAACGTTTGTTTGCTGTACCCGTCCTCACCTTTTTACCTCGCTTCGCTCCTATCGGGTATGGCCTTGGGCTGATCTAAAAAGTGCAGGGTGCCGTCCACACCATGCGATTCCTTTTGCATGGAGTTGGAGAGAGCTCTGGACTTTCTTTAAGAATTTTTATCACTGCACAAATACGCGGAAAATTGTAATTTTGGGGACTGGCTCTCCAACTAATTTTGTATTTCTTTTCGTTTTTGTTTGAGTTGAAAGCTACATACGCTAAAAACTGATTCATTACCATAATCGTAAATATTGCGCCGGTTCTTTTGAATTCTACGATTGCCCACTTTGGGCGGGTCTTCTTTCCTCTTACACCCCCGGTTCCTCTTACTCCCCCGGTCCCCCTTACTCCCCCGGTTCATCATGATCGATTGACAATAAACAGAGCACAAGACACGAGCAGTCATCGGCTCGTACTTCCTTCCTTGGTCCTTTTCGCATCATGGATGGTTATTCGATGCTTCGATGAATATTGTATCAATTTTTTCGCTGCTCACTCTAATTCTTGAATAATAAAACATTCTGACTTGGTATGATGAGGGGATTGTAAAGATTCGAAGGAGATTTAATGGTGGCCGAAAGTGTCAAATTGGAAAGTGTAATCAAAGTAGGCCATGAAATGACTTTTGTTTTCCTGAGTTGAGATCGCATCCCTTCCTTGACCTGCTAAATTTTTGATCTTGAAACGGAAAGATTCAATATGGAAGTTCTTCATGAGGTACGTGCTTTTTCAGGTTGATTTTAATCTGTATTTTTGACAAACCGTACATAGTCATAGCATACATGTGAGGTCGGGCTACGTACGGCTGGCCTAATAATCCTGCTTGAATCGATCCAATAAAATGGAACGAGTCATCATAGGCCTATCGATATCGAATAAGATCAAGTCGAATCAAAACAAATCAAATCAAATAAAAATTAATTCAAATCTAGATCAGACTAGATCACTTAGATCAAACAAGATTACTCAGATCAGATCACTCTGATAAGATCAGGTTAGATCACTCTGAGCAGACTAGATCAGTCAGATAAGATCAGATTCCATCACTCAGATGGGTCAGATTAGATCACTCAGATCCGATTAGATCACTCAGATTAAATCAGATCAGATAAGATTAAATCACTTGTATCAGATCACTCAGATAGGGTCAGATGAAATCAGATCAAATCAGATTAGATCACTCAGATCAGATCAGATTTGATCTCTCAGATCAAATCAGATCAGATTAGATCACTTATACCAAATCAGATCAGGTCAGACTAGGTCAGGTTTGATTAAAGCAGATCAGATCAGATTGCTCAGATCAGCCCAAGTAAATAAGATCAGATCAAATAAGACTGGCTGGCTACAAGCAGATCAGATGAGACAAAACAAATAAGATCAAATCAGGTGAATCAATCCCTCAGATCAGATCAGATCAGATCAGATCCAGAGGATTCAAATTGTATCAAATAAGGTCAGAATAAATCAGTTTGAATCAAATCAGATCAAAACAGATCAGACCAGATGAAAAAAGATAAGATGAATTAAGCTCAGATCAGATCTGCTCAGATAAATCAGGTTAAATCAATTCAGATCATGATCAAGCTAGATTAATCAGATCAGATTTGGTCAAACTAGAACAGGCTAGATCAGATTGGATCATATGAATCAGATCAGATTGGATCATATGAATCAGATCAGATTGGATCATATGTGAATCAGATCAGATTGGATGATATGAATCAGATCAGATTGGATCATATGTGAATCAGATCAGATTGGATGATATGAATCAGAACAGATCAGATTAAGTAAGATTACATCAGACCAGATTATCTCTTATCAGACCAGATCATCTCTGATCAGATCAGATTGGGTCAGATCAGATCAAACCAGGTCAGTTTAGATCAGATTGGATCAGATCATATTAGATAAGGTCCAGTCAAAATCAGCTGCTCTTTCTTGGGGCCTAGTTTGGAGATTCATTTCTTCTCATTATAGTTTGAATTTATCAGGATAAATTTCTTATTTGATACTTTCCTAGGGTTATCTTGAAAAGTGCTTGAATCCTGATGAACACAAAAGAGAGTGGAGAAAGCGATACTTTGTTCTGAAGAAAGCAACAGGCAGCGGAACTCAAACTTTTGAATATTACAAGGAGAAAGAATGGAAAAAACAGGAACCCAAAGGTGTTCTTACCCTTTTCTCTGGCTATACTGCTGAAAAGTGAAT